>SDVV010010147.1:0-16382 GCA_016164225.1 Gammarus roeselii
GGGAACGCCATACCTTCCTATGACATTCTCCACCATTTCATCTCCAACTCTCGCATTAAGGTCACCCAGTACAACTACATTGAAATGACCTCCAAAACTCTCAATACACTCACTCAAGTCAGTCCAGAATTGCTCCCTCTCCTCTTCACTCCTCTCGCTGCCAGGTCCGTAAGCACTCACAAATGCCCATCTCTCTACGCCTAACTTAACTTTCACCCACATCAATCTTTGGGACACCTCCTTCCATTCGGTAGCGCTACTAGCCAACCGATCACTCAATATCAATACCACACCTTCTCGTGCCCTACCTTCCTCCTCACAAGACTTTCTTCCACTTACAACACCAAACTCACATTCGCCCTTACCTTTCAACTTCGTCTCACTCAGCGCCAACACATCTAACTTCCTCGTCACAAACATCTCGCCAATCTCCCTCTCTTTACATCACTCGTACTACAGCCACGCACATTCAGCAACCCTAACAATAAGGTTTGGAGAGGCGTGTGCCTCTCCTCCCCCCTCTCGTCTTGCCGTCTTCGAGGAAAGGTTTTTTACAGAGAACGGGATTCCTAGCCCCTTCGCTCCGCCCCGTTTTGTCGTCTCCGACACGCTGAGGGTTGCGGTAGCGCGATTCTACTCTTGGCTACGGGGCGCCCCTTTAGTCGCCTTTTACGACACGCGGTGGATACGGTAGCACGATTCTAAGGCCCCGGCTACACTATGCTACAAGGGATGTAGATAGCTAAAAATAATATCCCATGAAACTAAACATAGAAGGCAAACATGAGATGGTGAATACAAAAAATCAACGATAAGGCAAAGTATTTGGTTCCTTTGAAGTGCCCAAACAGTGTTTAGCATAGTAGCCCCATGACAAATTTACCAGAACGGACACTAGCCGATGTAGCACTGGCACAGGTTCTCATGGTTGGTGGCTTGTGCTATCAGTAGGTCCACTTGTTTTGACACATCCAGCGGTTCGTCCTGGTTAGGAAAGTCTCGACCAGTGAGCTTATCCCGTACTCTATTTACAATGGCCACGGCCTTCTTGTTGAGAATCTCAGGCATGCCCGGCATGTTGTGGAGGGTGGCCGTGTTGGGAGCTCCTCGATCACCTGCCGCGGCTCCGGACGCGGCCGACCCCATCACAGTGTTGTTGTCGCCACGTCGTGAGCCATACGGTGTGGCGGGAGGCTGTTGGTCCATCACACGCCAAAGCGGGTAGTAAATAAAGGCCTCCAACATGGCCATGACAGAGTCCTTGTTGCGGCGAAGCAGCGTCATGACCGACTCGCACGTCATGCGGTAAGTGCCATCAATACCAGTCACCTCCATGGCGTTAACCAACATCCTCGTGAGGCGGAAGTGGATTTTCTCGGGGTATTTCTCTCTTGTCATAGCCACTTCAAAGCAATCACCAAAATCAATGTGTATGATCTTGCCAGACTTTTGATCCAGCATTAGATTGGAAGGATGTCTGTCACCGAGTCCCAAAACGTAGCCGATCATGGACATGGCGGCCAGTGAGCGAGTGTAGTTGGTGCGTCTATCGAACCATACTTCCGAAGAGGGGCTCTTGAGCCAAAGTAGCCTTGCTAGATCGTCACCTTGCGTGAATTCCAAAGCATGTTCAAATACCTCCACCTTCTGCATCACCGTGAGATGACCCAGAGATTGAGTCATCATCAACATCAGTTTGTGTTCAATATTTATCTGAATGTGCTTCTTCTTCTCTCTCCAGTCTTTGATCAGAATGTGCAGTGTATCGCAATGAGGCAACCATCCAATCAGCCCAGAGTTTATGGACAGAGGCACTACAGCGTAGCGCTGGACAGTCAAGTTTCTCCTGAATGTCTCAGGGTTGTTGATAAGAAATGTGTTGACCAGTCCGAAGAGCTGCATTACCCGCTCATCTTGCCGAAGGTCCTCGTGTCCCTTGAGCAGGAACATTATGTCGTGTCCTGTGCTGGCGCGGATACAAAGCTTGCGAGGCCTCTGCTTGGTAGAGAGCACCTGCAGTGACGGGTGCACGTAGCTGATGCAGATAAGGGGCGCGTTGGGAGCGTAGCTGCCGGGCACCGCTATATCCAAGTCTCGGCAGGCTAGCAGTCGCGGGGACACAGAGTGAAGTTCCAAGGTGGTAAGCGAGGACAGTTGGCGTGCGATGCGCTTAAAAACATTGTAGTACAGTTCCCACGCCTGGTTCAGATCGCGTACGTTGCCTGATCGCTGGAATCGCAGGCACCAGTCTTTTGCCTCGGACAAGTCGCGACCATATGTTTGGTTGAATGCGCTCTCATTGAGCGTCTCCGGGTCCCTGTCCATCATTGAATGCAGCGGCATGAGCATGCGCAGCATCGCTTGCTCGTTGCGCTCGCTGAAGTATAAGCGACTGGCTTCTTCGAGCGCTTCGTGCCAGCGCTCGTTGCGCAAGATTGCCACTCGGATCAGCTCCTCGGACACCGTGGCTGCCTGGTTGACCAGCACCGGCGAGTGCTCCCTCATTTTGTTGAGCAGCTGTTCGGCAGCGTTTGACCGAAGTCTGTCGGAAGATTTAGCAGCGACAGTCAAGGGATACAGCAACGCTTGAGGATGTTGCCTACCGAAGTCAGTGAGGACCTGGTGCACCAGCTGGCTCACGTTTGGACGAGGAGTGTCGATGCGAGCTATCAGCTGCGGAATCATCTGCAACCAGGTGTCGACATGCACTGTTTTCAGGCCATCGTGAAGTACGAGCTCCACGGGCTTGTGGTGACCATGCTGGAACCAGATGGTGAGCAGTCGTAAGCAATCTTGCACGCTGTTGCTGCTGCCGCCAACCGTGATGCTGCGAATGAATCCTTTTACGGCCTCACAGGCAAACCCGAACACGCGTTTTTGGACCTTGTTGATGTCCTCAGAATTGATGGGGAAGGCCATGTTGGCCATGGCAGCAGTGGGTGTCTCGTCGCCATCGCTAGCTTCACCATCTTCACTGGTGCCATCAGATGATCTACTGCCGTCACGGGAGGCGGAATCTTTGGCAGCCGCAGTGGCCCTGTTTTGCAGCAGGTCGAGCTTGGTCTGATGCAGCAGCAGTGCTTGGAAGTTGGAGTAGGCATAGGCATGCCAAGCTTTGTAGCATAGCTCGTTGGTGGCGCGAGCGTGGTTGTTGTAAGTGGTGATCACAGGAAGAGTCTCCTCTTTCATTCCGTATATGTTTTCATGCCATTCCCCGAGTTTAAGATAAACTTTTGAGATAAGGCTGCGAAGACTTGGCTCGTTGTGTACGGTCGTAGCAGCGTGGTTTAGATGATTCACGAAGGTCTGCAGTTTGTTGTAAGCCTTCAGCTGCTGGCCCTCCTGCGTGTAGAGGAACTTGGCGTACTCATAGCTGGCATTGGGGCAGACAATGGGGAGGGGCTGATCGGGAGCGGTGTCGGGGTCACAGCCAAGTAGCGCCACGAGTGTCTTCTTGGCCAGCGAGAATCGGGAAGATTTGCGACACATAGCAGCGAATTCGAGCCACGGCCGCATATCTTCTTGAGGCTTCAAGACTAGAGAGCGAACAAGAAGTATCTTGTGCCAGTCATCTACTACGCGTTGGTTACTCTGCAGACGCTGATACCAGATGTTCTTGATGGCGGGCCGCCTCTCCTGCACGAGGCTGTATTGTACCACCTCCTCCAACTCAGCCAGGGTCTGCACGGCCACCATGCTGCTATAAGCTCGCTCGTAGCTTTCGCCAGACATCGCTGTCAGCTCGGCGTCATGCAGGTCACGCGCTAAGTTGATCAGCTGCTGCGCCTTGTCGTAGGCACCCTGCTGTACGGCCAACACTGCCCTGTAGAAGGCCCCAGTCTGCGTATCGGGAGGCGTGTATGCCACTGCTCGTTCCATCATGGACCACTCCTCTGCGGCCCAACACGCTGAACTGGCGAGCCGGGCCATCAGACTGCGGTAGTGGTCTGACAGGCTGCCAACACTCTCAGGGTCGTTGTTGAAATCCCACCACCGAAGTGTTGTTTCGTAGAGTTGGTCCCACTCTCCTAGAGCCTCCATGCAGCGCATCTTGCCAAGTGCCAGATCGAAATTTTCTGGTGTCTTTTCAAGCTTGGCGTTGTACAGCTCGAGCGCTTGATCCCAGTCGTGCACTTTCTCGAACCACCGTTCTTCGAGCTGCATGTCCGAGCTGTTGTGCTTTCGAGCGTATTCTAACAGTCCCGTGGCTGCCTCCTCCTGTCCCAGCTTGTTATTGATAGAGATGAGGTTCTGGAGAACTTCAGCGGTCGGGGATTTGTGGAACTGTTCTTCCTTATAATGCAAAGCCTTAGCGTATGCTCGACACTGAATTGCTTTATCGCCAAGCTGAGAGACCTCCAGTGGTAAGGGACCCTTGTCACTGTGTTCCATAAATTCAGTAAGGTTAAGCAGCGCTTGTGTAACTTCAGGGATTTCTTGTGATTTGAGAGCATTTTTGAGGGAGCTTAAGAAGGTATCCTGAAGAGCTTCGTTCATCTCGCTCCACGCTGCCATGAACGACACGTTGAACAAGTCACGTGCCACTTGAGGGTAACCTGACGACACTGGGTACACTGCCTTGAGGGCCACGCTGGGTGACGCCTTCAGCAGATTCATGCCGATGCTGAGCAGCCACTGCATCCACTCGTCTTTGCTTGTGTGCCGTTGGAACTCAAGAGACTTTTCCAGTTCCACCCAGACAGCTTTTTTGGAATTAAAGCTTAGTCCTTTACCATCATTGGCAGGCGTATTTGGCTTAGGAACGTCGTACAAGCTGTGATTGGGCTTCTTGGCACCTCGGCCGAAGGTAGCAGCAGCTCGCTCATCGTCGCTGATGGCGTAACCGCGAACAATTTTGGCCACCAGAAGGTCGTAGTTATAGTCCACAATTTTGTGTCTAGTAAGAATAGCATTTGTAACGGGAATGAAGCAGGCGTATGTATTTTCGAGCGTGGCGATGAGCGTAGTGAGCAGCTCGAGGGACTCACGCCTCAGCTCTGGCCACTGATCGATGGTCCGCAGCAGCGGGTGCACGATGCGCGACACGTAGTCGCTCATGTTGATGTCCACGGACAGCGATTGCATCGTGGTGATGCTGGCCGATCGGACCTTGAGTGGCACGTCAGCTCCATCAAACAGTTTAGTGATGTGAGGAACCAGCACGTGTAAAAACTCTTCCAAGTTCACTCCGAATTCGCTGAACATATCCAGCAAACTTTTGGTGATGAGCTTCTCTTTGCCATCCGCCATCAATGACTTGAGGATGAGTGGCATGATATCCTTGAGGTGGACCTTGAACTCGACGCCCATAGCCACCGCGACACTCTTGACCACCAGGATCAGGGGGGGTGCCAGTTCTGGGCTGACGTCTGGCACCCAGAATAGCTTTATGACATCGACGATGTCATCAACATAGTTGCGAATGTGCTGTCCGACTGTCTCAATGAAGGAGGCGAGACGCGTCAAAAAGTTGCCACGGTAGTTTTGATCGCAGCTTCGAACCACTTGCAGCATTGAAGGAACCACAAGACTGAGGAAAGGTACTCCCTTCGCCCCGAGATTCTTGTAGGTGAAGTTGATGGCCACAGAGACTTTGTCGTGGTACTGCGCAAGGCTAGGCTCCCTGAGCATCCTCAACATGGCCGCCACCGAACACGCTGCGTAGTACTCATCCATTGAACCGTAGCTCTGGTTGACTAACATCTCGCTCGGTCCGGCCGGACTCAGCACCAGTGGACCTTGCGAGTTGTCATCCTGATCTTCGATGGTGATGACAGCAACACCGGTGTCGCGCTGTATGGTGATAGCTCCTACGTTCATCTTGTGCTTGTAGGGATCAACAGCCCCCAGGAGGCCCAGCACTCGCAGGGTCTCGCGTCTAACTGGCTGCTGCGTCTCAGTCTTGAGTATGGAGAGTAGCAGCTGCAGCAGGTAGGGGTACTGTGTATAGGGGTGATGTACACCCCCTGCTGTGGCCTCCACCAGCTGTCCCAGCGTCACGAGCGCCACCTGTCGCCGCCATCCACAAAGCCCCGACTCCAGCATAGATAGCAGAAGCGGCAGCACGCTGGGCACCCATGGCAGAATGTCACTGCCGCTCACCTGCGCTAGGTCTCCCACTGCCGTCATGAGACTGACAGTCACTACAGGGTTAAGGTCAGGCTGCGACAGTATAGGCACCACCACACTCATGACAGGACGCGCGTACTGCCGCAGAAAACGAGGAGCACGGGCAATCAGGTGGCGCAGAGTGCGCGCACTGAGCTCGCGGTTTCGGCCGATTCCCGTGAAGTCAAGCTCGCCGAGTACCCTGAGCAACAGGTTGCGCAAGAGCGGATGCACGTAGGCAGGGTTGATGACCGATAGCCGAGCGAGCAGCGTGACTGCGGTTTCACGGATTTCGAGCACCTCGTCGTTCAACGCCAGCACCAGCGCTTGTAGATTTTCAGGCTGCGCCAAGTGCACCGAAAACCCAGTCTCCAAGGAGGCTAACGCACAGAGACGCACGTCGCTCTCCATGTCTGTGACACTGAGCCACAACACTTTGGACACGTGCTCGTAGATGATGGCCGCATGCAGCGGGTGCTGCGCCGAATGGTCGTTGCAGAGAGGGTTATAAGGATGGTGGTGGTGGCGCGGCAGCCCCCCGCCAACGCCCACACACACAGGCCGCAGCAAGTGGCACACTGTAGCCACCGCCTCGAGTCGCACCTCCTTGTTGTCGTGGCCAACGTAGTGGTCACTGATGTGGCGTATCACCTGCAGCAGCCATGGGCCAGCTGTGGTGATAAAAGAAGCCAGGATACGTGCATAAATGGCACTACCTAAAAAAATATGAAAGCACTCTATATCATTTTAGAAATTTCATTCATCCAAATGATGGTGAAGAAGTTGGCGGACAGAGTGGATTCGAGTGTTCTGAGATTGTTCGCGCACATGGAGAGGATGGATGAAGGGAGATTGGTAAAAAGAGTGATGAAGGCGGAGGCGAGTGGTCGCAGGTATAGAGGTGGACCGAAGTTTGGGTGGATGGATGGTGTGAAACAGGCGTTAGGAAAGATAGACATAAATGTGGAAGTACCGAGAGAGCGTGCAATGAACAGGTGTGAGTGGAGAATGGTTGTGAATGGTTGATTTTGACGCTGCTCTGATGTGATTTCCCGCCCTTGGCATCACGTTGTCGGGATGGTCGTGGGTAGGGGGCTCGGTCATTATGACGCAGCGGGGGTAAACCAGTTAAAACTGTCGGACCCTGCTGCTGACAACGGATCCTCGCACCGCACTCGTGACCCAGAGTGTGTGTTGCAGGGTTACCGGCGGAACCCTTTAACACAAAAGGGCTAAGTTGCGTGAGTGTGAGCGTATGAGGGTGTGAGGTGCACCTTGCCGTCGGCCACCACCCTTTCTGGGGGATGCGGCTTAGTGTTTGTATCTGTAAATGCCAGCAGAGACTGAACAACAACCCAGAGAATGTTTGTTAGAACCAGCTTCACTCAAAAAGTTCATAAATACCTAAAATGTAGCTAATAAATGTTACTAAGGACAAGAACGATAAGGCTGATTAGATTAGATTAGATTAGAGTGACGAAGCTTTCTAGCGCGCTGGAGCCATCGTCCTTTTGGCGCCGAATGTCAAACCGGCAAACAGTGGTGCATGTCAAACCGGCAAACAGTGGTGCATCACGTTAGTCTTTCTTTTTCTTCTTCTTTTAATATTAGAGTTAGGTTTACTACTGCGCAAAGTCAAAGTCCTCTACGCGGCGAACAGCTATGGTATGTACGGGTGCCACAGGAGGTACAGGAACTCCTAAGGTGCTGAGGCCATATGGTCCCAGCACTCCCCGGATGGCAGTAAGGAGGAATAACACACAACAATCCCTGCTTCAGAGCCCCAAGAATCTGCAGTAGTCAAAAGGTGCCGGGCTACGCGCTCCAACACCTGCTGAAGGAGAAGATGAAGAAGAGACAGAAAACGGGGGTCCCATGCATGAGACCTACACTAGGTGTAGGTAATTTCACGCATGAGAACAGCAAAAATGGAAAGAAGACGAAGGAATAGTCGTAGGAAAGGATTGCATGAAAGAAAGAGCGCAACTTAGCTGTTATTTGCCCCCCGGGAAGGAGAAAAGTTAGAACCGGTTATGTGTACGTTTGAGTGTGCGTATCTGTGTGTGCGTGCGTGTAAGTGTGCACCGACTATTAGGAGAATTGTTAAGAAGGAGTCTGGACAAGTTTACGGAAATGTGAACTAAACATAAGATGCAAATGAGGTAAATAAAACGTAAGCAAATCAGGACGGGGGAGGAAAGGACAGATAGTGAAGGGTGAAGAAGGGGGGAGTCAGGGGGAAATAAGGGTGTTCACCCCCCCCAGGTTGGGCCGTGACTCCGTTCGGCCCGTGAACAAAAAAAATGTCTAGGGGGGGAAACGATAAGGTTGAACAATGAGGTTAAACTGGCGGTGGCGCAGAAAAGAAGAAGAAGCGCGGTCGGTAGTGGCCTAAGACCACTGTAGAGAGAGGAGAAACGAGTTGAAGCGAGTGGTGAAGAGAGCTAAGAGGGACGTTTATGCCAGGTGCGGTAGGCGGTTGAGCCAGAACTTTGAGAACAAAAAAATGTTTTGGAGAAAGGTAAAGAGGATAAGAAATGAGGAGCCCGGAAAGGGGGAGAAGGTGAAAGATGTAAACGAACGGTTTTTGTTGGAGAGTGGTGACGTACGGAAGAGGTTGACTCAGTATAAAGTTGTTGAATGTTGAGGATGTTGGAGAGGCTGACATTGCTGCTGTGAGCGGTGGTGCACGGATGCCGGTTTTGGGAGTGAGACTTGCTGCGGACATAACAAAAGAAGAGGTGCAGGAGGCTGTAGAGAAAAGCACTCGGTTTGGACAGTGTAGAGACCGAGTGTCTAGAGAGCGGTGGAGTAACGCGACAGGTGAACACGGTCACCTCTGAGCAACCCCAACTCCTCCACGTCCATCTTAGGCGGGTGACCCCCAGGACTGTGTTAACACTGTGTTCGCCCAATGCAAGGGCTGTCAAGTGTACGTATGTGTATCTGCTTGTGCATAGATGTGTTGTCTGTAGGGCGAGGAACAGTCGTGTGGTGATGGCCGAAGTGTGTTGCTGGTGTGTTGTGTAGGTGTCTGATGGATTAACGGGGGTTCAGTAGGTGGTGGCTGTAATCTTGTTAAAAAAATTGAGTCTCTATCATAACAAGATGATGTTTGAGAAGGAGGACCTTGGTTTCCTCATGCAAGTGGGAAATTGATGTGGACTGTGTGCAGCCCGTTGCGATGCGCAAAGCCGTGTTCTGTCTCCTTGGTAAGGAATTAATTTGGGTGGATGCAAGGTCAGAGGACCACGCGGTGTTTGTGTAGAGATGATACAGATACAGAAACAAGGCTGCATCGCCCAGCAAAGGGGGTGGCCGACGGCAAAGCGAACCTCACACCCTCATACGCTCCCACTCACACAACTTACCCCTTGTGTGCTAAAGGGTCCGGCCAGTACCCCCGCAACATACACTCTGGGTCACGAGTGCAGTCCGAGGATCCGTAGTCAGCAGCAGGGCCCGACAGTTTTCACTAGTTTACCCCGGCCGCGTCATAATGGCCGGGCCCCCCCACCCACGACCATCCCGACAACGGGATGCCAAGGGCGGGTAAGCACACTAGAGCAGCGTCAAAATCATCCATTCACAACCATTCTCCACTCACGCCTGTTCATTGCACGCTCTCTCGCCACCTCTACATTCATGTCTCTCCTTCCTAACGCCTGCTTCACACCATCCATCCACCCAAACTTCGGTCTACCTCTAGGCCTGCGACCACTCGCCTCCGCATTCATCACCCTTCTAACCAATCTCCTTTCATCCATCCTCTCCATGTGCTTGAACCATCTCAGAACAAGCGAATCCACTCTGACCTCCAACTTCTTCACCATCCCTGTTCTGATTCGAACCACGTCGTTGATGATCCGGTCTCTCAGAGTTACTCCAGCCTTGCTCCTCAAACATTTCATCTCGAAAACATTCAACCTTCTTCTCTCCTCTGCTCTCACCCCCCAAGACTCAGCTCCGTAGAGCACAGTTGGGACAACAACACCCTCATACAGCCCTCTCTTTGCTTCCATCCCCAACGTCCTACAGCTCATTACACTCTTTAGTGCACCCAACAATTTACATCCCTCCTTCACTCGCGCCTTCACTTCAGTGTCCACTAGTTCAGTTATCTCCACATGGAAGTCCAGATACTTAAAAACACTGAACTTCCTCCATGAGCACTTCATTTAGGGTGACACTAATTTTGCTCGCAACGACAGTCCTCGAGCATCTCATTACTTTACTCTTACCCACGTTCACTCGAAGCTTCCTTCTCTCACACACTCTACCAAAGTCAGACACTAGCCTACATAGCTTCTCTTCTGAATTCGCAACCAGGGCCGTATCATCATCAAATAGCAACTGGCTCAACTGCCAACTCCGCCCATTCGCTTCCAACAGTTCCAAGCCACGACCTAGCACACTCGCGTTCACCTCCCTGAACAACTTTATCAATATAGAGGTTGAACAGCCAGGGAGATATCACGCAGCCTAATCTCAGTCCCACTTTCACTGTGAACCAATCACTCACCTCGTTTCCCACTCCGACACATACTCGGCTGCCAACATAGAAACTCTGCACCGCTTTCAACAGATGTCCGCCCATTCCATACAAACGCAACACCCTCCACAGCGCTTCTCTGTCAATCTTGTCGTATGCCTTCTCTAGATCCATGAAGGCTCAGAACACATCGTTCCTTTGGCAAGGTACTTCTCACAGACTTGTCTCACTGCAAAAATCTGATCGGTACACCCTCTACCACTCCTAAAGCCACACTGTTCCTCTTCAATTGCGCAGTCCGTACAGTCTCTAATCCTTTCAACCAGCACCCTCCCGTATAACTTACCAAACACACATAACAGACTGATACCTCTCGAGTTGCAGCATTCATTTTCATCTCCTTGGCCCTTATATAGCGGATCAATGCAGGCACTGCGCCACTCAATCGGTACCACGCCTGCCACAAAACACAAGTTCAGTAACCTCACCAACCATTCGACAATCGTTACTCCAACCTTCTTTAGGCACTTGGTCGCAACGCCATCCAAACCAGGGGCTTTCCTAGCTTTTATCACCTCCACTGCCTTCTGCACCTCTTCCCTGGTAATGTCCGCCACAAGTCTTTCTCCCAAAACTGGCATCCGAGCATCACCACCCACAGCAACAACGTCAGCCTCTCTGTCATCCTCGACATTCAACAACTCATCAAAATCCTCGGCTCACCTCTTCCGTACATTACCACTTTCCAACAATAACTGGCCGTTTTCATCTTTCACCACTTCCTCCTTTCCGGTCTCTCCCTTTTTCACACTTTTCACCTCTTTCCAGAACATCTTTTTGCTCTCCTCAAAATTCTGGCACAAACGTCTGGCGCACCGGGCATCAGCGTCCCTTTTGGCTCTCCTCACCACCCGCTTCACCTCGCTTCTCCTCTCTTTGTAGCTTTTATAAGCCACCACCGACTTCACCTGCAACCACTCCTCAAACGCTCCTCTTTTCCGTGCCACCGCCAGTTTGACCTCTTCGTTCCACCACTCGCAACCTTTCCTTCTGCACCCGCCCACACGGCGCGCACCAGACACCTTCTTCGCACATCTCAGCAACGCATCCCATTCTTCCTCCACATCTCTCAGGTCCTGTCCTCTATAGTTGTTATATTCTTTCCTCAACGCCTGCTGGAACTCCTCGGCTCTACTTCTCACATCCAGTCCACTCACTTTCACTACCTCTCTTCCTTCTCCCACTCGTTCGTTGCCCTTCCACTTCTGCTCCACTCTTAATCTACCTTCCACCAGCAGATGGTCAGACACTCTTCCACCCTCCCTTTTCAACACCCGCACATCCAACAACCTCCCCACCACTTTCCTCGATATCAGCATAAAATCCATCAGTGCTCTCTCCACCACTGCACCACGGGCCATCCTCACCCATGTGTACTTGTGGATATCTCGCTTCTTGAACAAACTGTTCAAGACCACTAACTCCTGCTCCATACACAGACCAGGAACGCCATACCTTCCTATCACATTCTCCACCACTACATTTCAAACTCTCGCATTAAGGTCACCCAGGGCCTAATAAATTGTTTGAATAGTGTTGTAATAGATTCCTTGGAGTGACCGCAGGTGGTTGTGGTGAGTATCCGGGACACATTTAGTCTTGGTATGGCTTTAGCGCCAATGTTGTTTGTGTGAGGTTTGAATGTCATCCCCGTGTCAAAAGTTACTCCAAGGATTGTGGTAGTGGGACTGTGGGGTATGGGAGTGTTGTTAAGCGTAAAATGGAGGCGAACACGGTGTTCACTGTTGTCCGGTGTTAATAATGTTAGGGAAGACTTGCTAGCAGACATCCTCATTCTGTTATCCAGCAGTCAGACTTCAAGAGAGTTCAGGTACTGCTGGAGGTGTGCTGCGGCGATCTCGTGTGATTATTGTGAGGTCGTCCGCATATGAGCTGATATAGGTGTTGGGTTCTGTTGGATTGGGAAGGTCGTGCATGAAGGTGGTGAAAAGGGAGGGGGAAAGGACGGAGCCCTGTGGGACACCATTGGGGAAGTGGCGGGTATGGGATGATTTGTTATTATTTTATATACAGTGTGTACTTGTCTGCCTGATAGGAAATTAGCAATCCATTTCTTGTAGTTTAGGTGCATCTGTGTGTTCAGTACTTGTGTCGAAAGCCTTACTAATGTTGATAGCGCATACCAGGGTTCGTTTGGCTGGCTTCTTTTCATTCAGGCCTTCATGGATGGTCTGGGTGAGGTTGGTGAGGAGAGTGGTTGTAGAGTGTTGGGTCCTGAAACCGTGCTGTGTGGGGGATAATGTGATGTGGGTATTAATTTTGTTTAGAACCAGTCTCTCCAAGATTTTCGAGGGGTTTGGGAGAAGATAAATGGCTCTGTATGAGGCTGGATCTGTGGGAGCTTGTTGGGTTTTAGGATGGGTATGATTTTCCTTTGTTTCCAGGTTTTGGGTATTGTATTGTGTAGTATGGAAAAGTTAACATTGTCTGTGAGGGTTGCGATGGCTTGAGGACCGAGATGTTTAAGGTGAATGTATGATATGCCATCTGGACCCGTTGCTGACGAGTTTTTAGTCGGTCGTATGGCGGCTATGGTCATGGCTGGTGTGAAAGGAGGTTAAATGTTTGGGTCAATCTGTAATTTGTGTAACTGTTTGAGTATCCTCCTATTGTCTGGATGGTGTGGTAGGTGGCAGGTGTTTGCGTAGTGTTTGTTGAGTATGTTCGCTTGTTGTTGGCCTTATAGGATGGTGTGGGTGTTGGGTGGTAGAATTGCATCCATGTGTGTCCATGTGGTTTGTGTTTTTGTTGTTGAGGCTTCTAATGAGTTTCCATAATTTTGATGGTGAGGTTCTGAAGTTTGTGTTTGCAAGCCCATCCCGCCACAGGTTCGCCTGTTGCTTACAAATATCTGCATCTATTTCTGCGTAGGGTTTGAATCTGTGTGATTCTGTCATTGGTGGAGGGTCATTGCTGGCAAGTGTTTTGCGGGTATGTCGATGGATGTATATTGGATGATGTCAAAGTCTTGTATGGCGGTTTCTATTAATATCGTGTGTTCGTCCCAGTCTGCTCTCTTGTAATTTCGAAAGGTATGAGAGGGCTTATTATGGATTGGAGATCGGAGTAGATAATTAATGACTATTGGAAGGTGGTCGGACGACATGTCCTGTTGAACCGCCCACTGGCAAATTAGAGCAAGATTGGGAGAGCGGAATGAGACGTCCGGGGAGGTCTGTTCAGTGTTTGGGTTGAAAAGTTTGCGAGTGTGAGTGTTTGTGTTGTTTAGTGTGACGAGTGCGTCTGGTTGATCAACGAGAACACTGCCCCTCCGGTCAGCACTCTGCGAGGTGACCCAGGAGAGGTCGTGTGCGTTGAAGTCTCGTAGAGCGAAGGTGTTGGTGGGTGTGTTGAGAAAGTCTAGTTGAGGTGTGTATTGTGGTGGGCATCAACTAGTTGGTGGAATGTATATGTTGAACATTTTGTACTGTTTCTTGTGGATTTGTGTAAGTAGTGATTGTAGTTATATTGTGTTGTCGGGGGGAAGTTGTGCGCGAGGGAAGGCGGTTGAATTTATGAAGTGCAGGTTTGTATGTACAAGTGTAATGAGTCCGCCACCGTCGTCGTTGTTGGGACGGTCGTGACGGAGTGTTTTGTAACCAGGAAACTTTGGTGTTTTGCATTTTTGTTTGAGTTTTGTTTCCTGGAGTAAAGATGTGGTGTTTGTGTAAGAAGTGTTTCAGTTCTACTATTTTCGACCAATGCCGTTGGTATTCATCTGTAATATGTTTAGAGGGCCGGCATTGGCTAGGGGGTGGTTGTGGTTGCTCGGGAAGTGGTGGTGGGGCCGAGGAGTGCGGGGGTGGGGGCGGGGGCTGTGCTGACTGAGATCGTTGAGCATGAGGCAACACGGGTCGCGCCCCGGGTTGGGGAGTCACCGCCGGAAGCACCGGACAGTGGCCGCTCAGCAGTGGAGCGGCGTCGGGTGCTGGTGCGGGGGGAGCTGTGTTATTGTTAATATCTGCTCTAATGTTGTGGGTTGGGTGGCAGTTGATGCATTGCCACCCATGTAATATGTTTCTATTGTTGTGAACACCAGAGCATTGTTTTGTGTAGAGTGTCCATGTCCTACAGCTGCACTGGATCGCGCCAATGCGGCGCTTGTAAGGGCGCCCACATGTGAGACATGGGTATGTGTTTGGACCCGGGTTGGCTTCTATGTCACCGGCTTTGAGAAGAAAGGGAAAAAACGCCGAGGATTGTTCACTTCCCCTTAGGGAAAAAATTTGTACGTTGTAGCTCTGGCGTTTTGTGATTTGTCGGTGGACCAGGAGCCAGGGCAGCAGACAGGCCGCACCCACGCCGACGACATCGACGGTAACGTGAGGTTCTTACGCAGAGCGCCGACAGATGTTCGACGCCCCGACGCCTCCACCGCGAGCATCCCATCTTGCGACGGTCTGCTAGGCTCTCATAGGCTTCCTCTTGGAAGGCTGTCCAAGAGGCATGTCATGTTAAGAAACGGGATGGTCGTGAGTGGGGGGGGGGCTGGTTTATATGACGGTGCACAGGAAAACCAGTTAACCCTATTAGTCATGCCATGAGACGTCTCGACGGAGTCCGCGTTGCCGATTAACTGTAATGACAAGGTAACTGCAACAGATAATGGCACATTGAAGAGATATGAGCGAGTATTTGTTTTATGTAGGTTTTCAAACACCACGCGTGGCTAATAGGGTTAACGCTGACGCGCCCTACTGCTGACACTGATCTCGGACCTCACTCCTGACCCTTAGTGTGCTGCAGGGTCTCCTGCCCGGACCCTCTAGCGCCGAAAGGCCAAGTTTGATTGCGTGTAAGTATATGAGAGGAGTGTGAGGTGTACCTTGCCATCGATCACACTCCTTAATGGGGGACTTGCACTAGTGTCTGTATGTGTATAGTTGTATCTGAATGGGCAGAGCAAGCTTAGACAGTTCACACAATATTTGGAAGCAATCTTAGTAGATTTAAACACACCTGTTTCTTCAAACTCAAAGGTGGCGAGTGTCCTGAGCGCGAGGACGATGGTGGCGGTGTGCTGGGGGTCAACGGAAGGCGAGGGGCCAGAGTTAGAGGGAGACGCGCCCCCTCGCTGGATCAAGATAGTCGACAACAGACTTAGCAGCCCATCACTGATATTACTCTGAACAAATAGAGATGAAAGAAGCGATTGAAAAAGCGAAGGACATGTTGTAACTATGTTAATACACGGAAAATCATGGCAAATAACATAAAACCAGTAAATGCATTATGTTGATATAGCTGGTTGAAACTGTTCTAAACACTGACCTTTAATCCCGGTAATACAAGTGCAAGTTCCTGCATGCAAAGAGCCAGCGTCGGCGAAAGTCCCGAGGAGAGGATGGGGTCGAGCAGAACCTCGACAGCGTCCTGTGCCTCGTTGGCGCGAGCGGCAGCGTCGTCGATCTGTGCGGGGGAGGGCGGGGGCGGGTGTTGGTCGAGGGCGAGCAGCTCAGGCATGGCGGGAGTGGGGCCGAGGGAGTGAGCCACCAAGCTTAGGCACACGAGGACGCTCGGCTCCACGGAGTGAGGGCCACGCTTGCGGGACATGCTCTCCTGTAACACAGTGCAGAACAAGGCAATGTGGTATTAGTCTGTGAGAAGATGGAAATGCTCGCGAGCTACTGGTACAAAATTTTGATCTTAAGAAGCCGTCAGAGTTAGGGAGTATGGAACTATTCCGACTATTTCAAACAAG
>SDVV010010148.1:0-16382 GCA_016164225.1 Gammarus roeselii
GAAATGACCTCTTAAAAGTAGTGTTTCAATTCGGTTATCGCGATTGCACGTCAGTGTATTTGAAGGAAACAGGATAGTGAATGAAACACAGGACAATAGAGAAGAAAAAGTAAAGTTTAAACAATAACTTACGAATTAAGATATTATCTCAGCCAGTCACTTCCTTTTGATGGCGTACTCTGTTCGAAATCTGATATCAAAGTTGTGGAAACGTGTTTTATGCAATTTTAATGATTATTCAGTGTTATAGCAAGCGCCGCTATTCAAAGCAATCGATTTGTTTTCATACTAAATATCTTAACAATGTGTGATAGTATTCCCTGCAAGGAAGAGCACTCAAGTTTATCACTGCACACAAAGCCTTGGGTATTATGTTGCTAAGAAGCCTGATCGGTATTTGACAAAGCAATTGTACCACTACTGAGCTGTGCAATGGCTTGGTCAAATACCGATCAGGCTTCTTAGCCACATAACAGATACAGATACAGACACTAGGCCGAATTCCCCAGAACGGGGAGTGGTCGAGGACAAGGCGCACCTCATACTCACATTCGCTCACACTCACCCAGCTTAGCCTCTTTGTGCTAAAGGGTCCGGCCGGTATTCCCACAAAACACAATCTTGGTCCCGAGTGCTGTCCGAGGATCCGTTGTCAGCAGCAGGCCCGACAGCTCTCACTGGCTTACCCCCACCGCATCATGATGCCCCCCCCCTCCCCATCCACGACCATCCAGACAACGTGATGCCAAGGGTGGGAAAGCACATCAGATCAGCGTCAAAAATCAACCATTCACAACCATTCTCCACTCACGCCTGTTCATTGCAAGCTCTCTCGCCAATTCCACATTCAAGTCTCTCCTCCCCAACGCCTGCTTCAGACCATCCATCCACCCAAACCTCATCACCCTTTTTACCAATCTCCCTTCATCCATCCTCACCATGTGCCCGAATCATCTCAGAACACGCGAATCCACTCTGCCCTCCAACTTCTTCACCATCCCCGTTCTGATTCGAACCACGTCGTTGGTGATCCGGTCTCTCAGCGTAACTCCAGCCATGCTCCTCAAACATTTCATCTCGAAAACATTCAACCTTCTTCTATCCTCTGCTGTTACCCGCCAAGTCTCAGTTCCGTAGAGCACAGTTGGGACAACAACACCTTCATACAACCCTCTCTATGCTTCCATCCCAACGTCCTACAGCTCATTACACTCTTCAGTGCACCCAACACTTTTACACCCCTCCTTCACTTGCACCCTTACTTCAGTTTCCATTAGTTCCGTCACTTCCACATGGGAGCCCAGATACTTAAAACACTAAACTTCCTCCAACAGCTCTCCATTTAGGCGGACACTAATTTTGCTGGTATCCACAGTCCACGAGCATCTCATTACATTACTTTTACCCACGTTCACTCGAAGCTTCCTCCTCTCACACACTCTACCAAACTCGGACTCTAGCCTACATAGCTTTTCCTCTGAATCCGTCACCAGCGCCGCATTATCCGTAAATAGCAGCTAGCTCAACTGCCAACTCCGCCCATTCGCTTCCAACAGCTACAAGCCACGACCCAGCTCACTCGCTATCACCTCCCTCACCACTCCATCCATATAGAGATTGAACAGCCATGGGGACATCACGCAGTCTTGTCTCCGTCCCACTTTCACTGTGAACCAATCACACACCTCGCTTCCCACTCTGACACATGCTTGACTGCCAACAGAGAAACTTCACCGCTTGGAGGCCCAGAGCACATTTTTTCCCTTCGAAAGGTACTTCTCACAGACCTGTCTCACTGCAATAATCTTATCGGCACACCCTCTACCACTCCTAAAGCCACACTTTTCCTCCCCAATTGCGCAATCCGTACAGTCTCTAATATTTTTGATCACCACTCTCCCGTACAACTTACCAACCACTCATAACAGACTGATACCTCTCGAGTTGCAGCATTCATTTTTATCTCCTATGCCCTTATACAGCGGAACAATGCAAGCACTGCGCCCCTCAATCGGTACCCCGCCCGTCACAAAACACAAGTTCAGAAGCCTCACTAACCGTTCGGCAATCGTTGTTCCACCCTTTTTCAGGCACTAGGTCGCAACGCCATCCAAACCAGGGTATAAATAAATCATCCAAATAGTTGCGTACTTACAAGAATCTATTAGAAAAGATGTAGGTTACACAGCTGCCTGCAACATCTGAACAGCTGTTAATTAACATCAATGAAGAGGGAATAAGTGTTAGCCTAGTTAGCATGATTGGCACGACCTACGTTCTGACCCGGTCTGAAACGATGAAAGCAAAGGGATAATTATGCACCGATAGTATGACACACACACATGTTTGTTTAGGTGTGTGTGTGTGTGTGTTTAGGTGTGTGTGTGGGTGTTTGTGGGTGTTTCATGTTTGTTGTTCAGCCTAAATTTGAATAGTCCATAGATGACTGAAGAAATTTACAGTTGACAAATGGGCTATTTGTAGATTCTGATGTTACACACCAAATAAAGTCTGGTGACTGGCATGATTGTTTTGTGCAGGGGGACCGTATATCACGAAGCCATTGCTTTTAATTTCACATTAAATACATGGTGCCTGGCAGTAAGGCCTTTGGCTCACCATTCTAGCTGACATGGTCACAGAGATGCCACTTCTGGAAGCATTGCTTACCTAACATATCAAACTAAGGTACATAATTCACAAGATAAGTGACACGGAAACAGATGTCGCTCCTGAATTAGGTGAAAGTCCAAGTTTTGCACTTTTTCGAGGTAAAGAAATATATACATTTCTTGGAGAAGTTCGAGAAAACTTAAAGTATACATCAATTGACAGTTTGAACGTCAATGGTTACAGAATGAATTGAGTTATTGTTAAGACCCCAAGATATAATATGGTTTGAATAACTTTTTTTGATCTGTTCCTCATTTTGACAACTTCTCAAGCTTTCAAAAGTTCATATCTAATTAACCTACTGCAGTTAGACAAATAATATTTACCTTTTCTCACCGAGATACATGAGTGTGAAAATTTTCAAGACAACTTCTCAGATGGTGTCGGTATTTGCTGGGTTGAACTGACATGGAATGCCCGAAATGGTGAATACACTTTCCAGTCACTTTTTGAATCTTGAATTCTAAGCCACGTCCTTGAAAACACGCTACATATTTAGGAAATACGTGCATGTTAACTTGAAGCACTTGGAAATTGTGGTAACTAAATGAATTATTTGTTGTAAT
This sequence comes from Gammarus roeselii, assembly GCA_016164225.1. Lineage (NCBI taxonomy): Eukaryota > Metazoa > Arthropoda > Malacostraca > Amphipoda > Gammaridae > Gammarus > Gammarus roeselii. The sequence goes on from SDVV010010148.1 coordinate 3,240, forward strand.
ACCCTGTCATCATTTTGTCAGCAAAACAAAGGGCATCTGTAGCTATTTGAGGTAGAATTTGTCGAGCCGTCATTCAACCGCCAATTCTTGGTACTGACAACATGTTACGGGTAATATGGACATAAACAACATGCTTGGTAAGAGGTTTTTGTGAATCATTCTAGTCCAAAGGGTATCTGAGATGTGACTGCAGGCAGTTAAGCTAGCTAAGCATTTCGGTCGTAGGCCAGTTATTCACTAAGTGAATAACAAAACAAACAAGCTAGATGTGGCTCATTAATTGGGTCAATCTTCAAAAATTGTTTTATCCTACCAACTAGTGGAAGTTTGACATAATATTGGCGTGTCTAACAGATAAACTATTAAATGTCAAATGTTATCGGTCGAGTAATATAATCATTTGAATGTAAAATATGCATTGAATAAAAGTTGAAAACCTGTTCAATATGTTTCTAATGGTGTTTAAATTATCACTGCAGGTACCATAGCTGCCGAGATATTCGATGTTGAGCTCAGACACTGTTCCTCACCACCATCTGAGCTCAGACACTTTTCCTCACCGTCATCTGAGCTCAGACACTTTTCCTCACCGTCATCTATACGTGGGCAAATTCTGAAGAAAAAACGGAGATGGTGACGGAATTAGCTTGGTTTAACTGACATGGAATTATTGCGTCAACGCTTTTCTAAGCCGTTGACGAACTAACCCCGTTACGCAGTGGGCCGCGGTGATAACATAGCGGTCGCTGATGAGGGTGGCACCACAAAATATGTTCCTTTTGCCGTTGAAGAGGCCCACCTGCCAGGGGTACTCGCGCACTCCGGTATTGGTTCCGCCCACAATGCGCGTCGGTCGGTTTACGATTCCGCACCCTGCGGGCATGGTTGTGTGATAGGGCAGAGGACTGTAGACCTAGCTAGTTAGGTTACCATGAAAAATATACTTCTCACTAACACTGTGTATACACATGTATACAGGAAGTAGAAGATAAATTGTATGGTTTATAAAAGATTAAAACAATCGTAATTCAGTAAATTCAATATATTTACCGAAATTTAAAGGTATAAATTAGATTAGGACTGTATCAAGCTATTTAACTCAAAGAAGGCCTCCTCATGTCCCTGGGTGACCCATGGGACGTGTCCGCCTGTTCGATCTTAACTTTGGAAGCAGAGCATTTAGTGTCATTCGCCACCTCGCCACACACGTCGGAATACGAGGGATTACAATCAGGTGAACTAGGAGGCCAGAAATTGCGGCGGGTGAAGTCGTAGGTATTCTCTGACAAACACGGAATCTTGACTCCTCGAGGAGGCATGACAGGGGACCAAATACTACTGCTACGCAAATGGTCCTCCGATTCTTGACTATACAGTCTACAGCGACTCCAGAGTGCCATCCAAATTGTGACTGAGTTTCAAAGGTGAGGGGCTTCAAGACTTCACCCTTGGTGGAGACAGCTGAAAGATCATCTTTTTGGACATCTTGGTCTTTATGAAACGAACGATGTATTATATGTGTTCATCCTGGAAGAACTTTTTTAATCCTAGAAGAACCAGATCATCCACGGTTGAACAGTGTGATACTCCTGGCTTCTAATCTTGCATCTTTGTCGAGCTGCACTTCTAGGCCTTGGCTGTGATAATGGGGTCCTCGGCCTATTAGTGCAGGTGGTAGGGCATGGAGGTCTTCGTAGCCACCCATTTCCCTCACCAAACCCCAGATCCCCTTGATTGGTTCTTCCATTACATAGCCTGCAGTTTACAGGTGTAAGAAGACAACAACTGGCCTTTTGGCGCTAGACTAGGTTACCTTTTAATAGTAAAAGGTTAGTTCTCAAGTATAGACCGTCTAAGAGAGCCCATGAGTCTGTGTTTTTTCTGCTTTAAAAGAACAAAAAAGGGAAAGGTTGTAGAAGGAAATAACATATAACGATGATACTTGAAACAACTCAAATCAGCTCTAGAATAGAAAGCCATCGACCCTCGATGTTGTTGATCCGAGATTGTCAGTTTCATTCTTCGTTAAACCAATACTGGCCGGTGACATTGCTGGACACCGTTTTGCAACGAGCAGGTGCCAATGCAAGGCACCTTTTTTACCATGGCTAATATATACATGGTGCCAATGCCGAGCTCTATTTGGTGCCAATGCCGGGCTCTATTTTAACCGTACCGGGTCAATGAGGTGAACGTTTTTAACGAATATACTGGTGAGTGCGCTACAGCAGGGAGCTATTTAGCCGCGATTTTGGTAAAATTTGTCGAGCCGTGACTTGAACGCTTCGATTGTATCGCTGTTTATAACTCCCGCTGGAACTTTGTTCCAACCCTCGACACCTCTGTACGTGAAGAAATTGCTCATGATGTCGAGTGTGAAACACTTGCCAACGAGTTTGTATCCATTATTTCTGGTCACTTGGTTTGCAGCTAGAGTGGAAGGGCTCGTTCATAATCTTCCACACTTCGATCATGTCACCTCTGACTCGACGCTTCTCTAGCGAATAAAGGTCGAGTTCACATGGTCTGTCTTCGTACGATTTATTGCGCAGAGAAGGAATAAGTTTGTTAGATCTACGTTTGACCTTCTCTAAAGAATGGAGACCATAAGTGGTCGGAATACTCAAGGTGTGGTCTAACAAATGCCATGTATAACTTGAGAATATTGTTACTGCTCCTATACGAGATAGTGTGGGATATCATGGCTAATATTGCATTGCCTTTTTTGGCGGCATCGTTACATTGCTTGGTCCTTTTTAGGTCGTTACCAATGATGACACCAAGGTATCTCTCTAGTGTCAGGAATCAGTTTCTTTCCTCACATTGAATATTTGTACTTGGGGACATGATGACCAATGTGCAAAACTTTACATTTGACGATATCTAATTCCATTTACCACTTCTCTGACGAATCAACAATTTCGTTCAAGTTTAATTGAATTTGCTTACACTCAAGTTTGGTTTACACTTTTTTTTCTAGCTTAGTATCGTCTGCAAACTTGCTAATGTTCGAGAATACGTTGAGAACTGGACCTAACACGGAACCCTGAGGCGTCGTGAGTTTCTAATATATTTTGACAAAAGCAGCAAGTTTGTAAGACAAAAGCGATTGTGTCTTAAGTCATCTTGAGATCACCTATCAACGTGTATGATTCTAAGAATTCTCTAATTTTATCCGAAATCGAAGTTTCCATTAATAATTGCCTATGACTGAGGTGAGACTTATTGGACGGAAATTGCCGGAACACTTTTTGTGTCGTTGAGGTAACGTTAGCCTCATTCCAATGAAAGGGGCAGATGTCATTTGGGAGAGTGGGTGAAAATGCTCGATATATGTTCGGCAATTTCGTACTTCCAATATTCTGTCATGAACATGGTCTGAACCTGGATATTTTGTGACTTTCAATTCGCCTATAGATTTAATATCATCAGCAGGAGGAAACTTCACTGTACTGAGGGCTTCAATTTGCCTGTCAGCTTTGATATCCGAGGATTAGGAATAACCAGATTCACAAACGTGAATACAGAGCAAAAGTATTATTCAAATAAAACATTCATTTTAGTGTCGTCCGTTTCTAGCTCAACAATAAATCCAGAGGTCCCATTACAGATTTTGAATATTTTTTACTTGAAATAAAACAAAGAAAATATTTCGGATTAGATTTGGCATTCGCTTCAATTTCATACTCGCAATCGTTTGTTTTGCGTTTCAGGACTTTCTTTAGAACTCTCCTGCTGATCACGAATCTATTTTTTTTGCAGTGGGTGTTTCTGTTCTGTCGTGTGCGTTGCTTTCTTTAGCGACTGAAGGTGCTGTAATTCCATTGTCCAGTACCTAGGCTGGTAGACTGCTATTAGCATGTTTTTGCGCGGGAAATGCTCATGTTTGATTTCTGTAAGTGCAGTCAAAAAATTATTCAGCGATTGATTGACGTCCTGTTTGAGGGTTATATTCGATGACGCCATTGACTCTCTTAAGCCATCTAAGTTTGCTAACCTCAAGTTATTGACTTTTTCACAGTTTATTAACGTTATCAACTCAAGCTCAATCGTAAAACGGATACAGTTATGGTCTCAAGTTCCGAGTGGTACGCCCACTTCAACGTTCGAGACATGAGAGTCGTTTGCCCTGAATATAAGATCAAGGATATTGCTCATCATCTTATCATCTTATCATCAGGAAAATCAATCAGTTTCTGGATGAATGCGGCGTCCGGTTGTTGGCATGGTGTCAACATTTTGATTGCCGACACAAATCATGATGAAAGTCTCAATTTTCCAACATCAGATGATTTCTAATCCTCCATTGCAGCAGTTTTTCTCATAACTAATGCTATATTGTTAGTCGCTGTAGAGGTCGTCGAATTTATCCCGAGTTTGCATTCTTCAACTGATTTTATTACCTTTGCATCAACGCGCATAACATAAATTATGGAAGATCGAGGGCTGTATGTGCCAGTCATTGTTAGTTTACTGCTTACGTATGTGTAAAGCATACAAGTGAAGGCTCACATTCCTCTGTTGCTGGTATTACTGTTATTTAGTCTTCTAATGGTTCTAATGGTAAGTAAGCGGTGTGCGCTCTCCTAAATAAATGAGTACGGATGAAACGCATTTTTGGTTTGTATTGTTTTCAATCAGTTCACGCTCTTACTGCATTTAACTCTTGAAGCGACGGTGCAGGAGAAAGAGCTTTTATATCCTTTTGGGGTGTACGCGAACAACAGAGCAGCTCTCTGATTTCCGGGTCCAAGGGTCGGTAAGTTTTTCCCAGTGAAGCTGAAAAAAAGAGAAACATATTTTTAACATATCAAATATTTTCACAAGCCCGAAATATGGAATACATTAAAGGTGTACTAAATGTCGCGAAATCGAATATAGTAAACGTTTTATTTCTATAGAAAATGATATGTTCAATAACTTGACAGCAATAAAAGACGTCAAAAATTAATCGCTATTTTCCAGTTAACAAAATACGGCATTTATCGAAATGACAGACAGAGAACGTTCGCCTTTTTCAATGAGATGCAAATGAATTTACCGAGTAATGTTAGACACAATAGCTTGATTTGAATACGTCTTTCAGGGTATGTAATATTAGTTCCATATTGTCTTTATCCATGGAAGCTGCATCAATAGAGAGAGCTTGCCGAGTTGGTTGTTTTCTTTTGGGTCTAACAACGACCAAACACCAAAATATTTTGTGGATTCAAAGAAACAAAATGGAAATAATAGATTCTGAGGCAGGACCGGTAATTGGACAGAGCGATGCAATGATACCTTTGGTGCACCTTCAGCGCATGGCATAGTTTGGTCTATTGCTGCATGCGACGTCACTGTTTGCTTGCATTGTTAAAAGGGACGATATAAGTATTTTGCAGTCGAGCTATAGCAAGGCTCATTGAACTTTGAAACCGACTACAATAAAGAACTTTACCGAGATAAAAAGATGTATTTAAAGGCCTCCTAGCCACCTGGAAATAGAAATGTAGATGAGCAGTCGATGTTGTTCACTGTCAATTCATGTATCCGTTTTGATTCTTATTACTTTTTCATGGAAATATTTGAAAATTATGAAAATTATACGTAATTTTCTAAGTATTCCTTCACGATGAAGTAGTTTTTATCACAGAAATTACAGCGAACTGTTTTTACGGCATAAGTCGTCGAAATTTATCCAGAATACGTGTTTCTAAGAAGAACATGCAGGGCATCAACCCAGTTTACCACTTCCTGGCCACAAACATGCCCATCTGCGAACGTGCTAGTGGCTCCTTCTCTAGAATTTTTCTTACCTTTCAAAAATGTTGCTGATACTTTATTCAGTATACGATAAAAAATGTGAACACGGAGAACAACCCCGAATGATTTGCACTATTCGTGTATAGAGGGTAGAGGTCCTTTAAGGTGTACACTTGCATTTTGGGTCCATGCATGACGTTTTGTGTGTTGGGTGATGTCGTGAATGAAGCGCATTTTGGGTAAACAAATGCTCGGTATTTTCAGTCTTTTTACGGCAGGCTTCTCATAACGTTGTGCCGATCATAGCTGGTGGCACTTAACGATGCATCATAGCTGGTGACACTTAACGATGCATCATTGCTGGTGACACTTAACGATGCATCATAACAGGTGACACTTACCGATGCATCATAGCTGGTGACACTTAACGATGCATCATAGCAGGTGACACTTACCGATGCATCATGGCTGGTGACACTTAACGCTGCATCATACTGGTCAAAACATAACAATGCATCATAGCTGGTGACACTTAATGATGCATCATACTGGTGACACCTAATGATGCATCATAGCTGGTGAAACATAACAATGCATCATAGCTGGTGAAACATAACAATGCATCATAGCTGGTGACACTTAACGATGCATCATACTGGTGACACCTAATGATGCATCATAGCTGGGGACACACAACGATGCATCATAGCTGGTGACTCTTAACGATGCATCATAGCTGATAGCACGTAACGATGCATCAGTGCTGGTGACACTCAATGATACAACGTAGCTGGTGAAACTTAACGATGCATCATAGCAGGTGACACTTAACGATACAACGTAGCTGGTGAAACTTAACGATGCATCATAGCAGGTGACACTTAACGATGCATCATACTGGTGACCCTTATTGTTGCATCATGCTGTTGACACATAACGATGCATCATTTCTGGTGACACTTAACGATGCATCATACTGGTGACACCTAACGATGCATCACGCTGGTGACACTTAACGATGCATCATGATGGTGACACTTAACGACGCATCATAGCTGGTAACACTTAACGATACATCATCATGGTGACACTTAACGATGCATAATAGCTGGTGACACTCAATGATGCGTCATAGCTGGTGACACTCAATGATGTATCATAGCTGGTGACACTTAACGATGCATCATTGCTGGTGACACTTAACAATGCATCATAGCTCAATGATGCATCATAGCAGGTGAAACTTAACAATGTATCGTAGCTGGTGAGACTTAACGATGCATCATAGCTGGTGACACTTAACGATGCATCATAGTTGATAACACTCAACGATGCATCACTGCTGGTGACACTCAATGATGCATCATAGCTGGTGACACTCAACGATGCATCATAGCTGGTGACACTTAACGATGCATCATAGCTGGTGACACTTAACGATGCATCATAGCTTGTGACACTTAACAATGCATCATAGCTGGTGACACTCAATGATGCATCATAGCTGGTGACACTCAATGATGCATCATAGCTGGTGACACTTAACGTTGCATCATAGCTGATAACACTCAACGATGCATCACTGCTGGTGACACTCAATGATGCATCATAGCTGGCGACACTTAACGGTGCATCATAACTGGTGACACATAACGATTCATCATAGCTGGTGACATTTGACGATGCATCATAGCTGGTGACACTTGACGATGCATCATAGCTGGTGACACTTGACGATGCATCATAGCTGGTGACACTTAACGATGCATCATAGCTGGTGACACTTAACGGTGCATCATAACTGGTGACACATAACGATTCATCCTAGCTGGTGACACTTGACGATGCATCATAGCTGGTGACACTTGACGATGCGTCATAGCTGGTGACACTTGACGATGCATCATAGCTGGTGACACATGACGATGCATCATAGCTGGTGACACTTGACGATGCATCATAGCTGGTGACACTTAACGATGCATCATTTTTAGAAAAACAGAGCTCAGTCATGTTTCGAAAGCAAAAAGTCAGTGCCTCCCTATCCCCCCCAAAACAGCAGTCACCGTAACTCATCCTAAAATCACATCCGGAGGCACACAAACTTATTCAAAAGCCATTTGGTGACCCCTCACGCGGGAAAATAATCTGCAATTGCAGCTAATGTCAATTCCCACGGATGGTCACTGCTTGATAGGTACGTTCCCTCAGTCAATCATGGCAATGGGGAAATTAGTTACAGCCCCAAACAAGACCGACTAGGTACTCATCGCTGAATGGAAGGAGACCAATATGAACATGGACTGCTATTTGGCTTTTATCCTAAGAAACAAATACAACGATGCATTCCTGATATATATGAAACGGTACTTATACAACAGAAACTACGATCAGCCCTTGGGAGACCTGGTCCCCACAAGGCTGGTCATGCTCTGGGACTACATATTTATATTGTTAAAGACAGTTTTGTCAATAAAACAATACGGTCTATCAAGGCACACTTGAATAACCTAACAATCAGTCATACATCAGGGTAAACTTAGTCGCATATAAGACCATAATTACAGTGCCTTTGCACCTATGGACAAATTCTTTACATCTCCAAAACAAAGGTACACCCAATGACAGCAACATCTGCTTCAACAAATTCATCGCCCGGGATTATGCCATTGATATCTGCATCTAAACAGAGAACGCACAAGACAGCGTCCTCAACAGCCAGGACTTCAACACAGGCAGCGCACCACGGTCATCACAACAACAACACAAACCGTAGCAATAGTCATCGTAGCGCACCCTAGTACAAGTGATTAAACGGCCCCTTGGCTCCTCATGAGCCAGGCGACAAGGCAGTAAGCCTCGTAACAACAACACAAACCGTAGCAATAGTCATCGTAGCGCACCCTAGTACCAATGACTAGGCGGCGCAATGCCCTTCATGAGCCAGGCGACAAGGCAGCAAGCCTCGGTAACTGGACAAGGACCACTGACGCATACAACACAAAAATGTGAGAAATCTCTTGTCTAAGATAGATCAGATCAAAAGGGATGAAGATGTTGAAATGTTACTAAATCTCACTGAGACATGGCTGGTATCATACATGGATAGCAACTTTCGTCATATATAAGGGAATTAACTGTTTGAAAAATACCGAGGTAGAAGAGAAGGTGGCTCTTGTATCTATGCAAAAAATGAGTACACAACCAGGATATTGAAAACTATTAAAAAAGGATCGAAGTTGACGTTTTTTGAATAACCGCCGGAGCCATTTACAGGCCACCCAACGCCAGCAACCAGTCATGAAGAAGAATATGTACGTTTTAGAAGATTTCAATAACAATAACTAAAACCTGATGACTTTGACTCAATAAACAATAGACTACAACTGGAGAAGCTCATTGAGGAGACAACTAGAAGCTCGACCTGATACTACGAACAATCGACTGTCCGTCCAGAACACTTACGCCTGTGAGTCACTTACCGACACCAAAGAAATGAGCTGACTGATCACTATACGTATAGAAAAATGGAACTAGTCGTCCAAACGAATTGAATAAAGAGAAAAATACTCACAGGGTATACTGAAACAAGAGTTATGGAACAATCCCACTGCCTGACAACATGGGTAATACGCACGATGTGATTATCCAATCTGTCATTTTCGTTGACACGTTCTCGGCGACTCTTGACGCTGTATCACCAATATTTACGATGCAATTAACACGCCCTCCATTTAGCTGGACGACTCGTGAACTCAATCAGGGAAAAAATATGTATGTATCTTCGAAGGGTACTTTAACATCAGGCCAACAAAAATGCGACTAAAATGTAACATTGGCACAAAAAACATGAAATTAACAACTGAACAGCGTGTTTTATATGTTTAACAAGTGGTTTCCTCATCGATGAAGAAACACGCACAACATCTGATAAGCAAAGCAAAGCAAAATGCGCACCTTGCTGATTTGGAAAAATAAAAACACTACCCATATCCGACTAGGAACATCCTTGGGAGCTTTGAGCCCCACAAGAAACCAAATAAATGTCTATGAATGGTGAAAAAACTGCAGAAATACCTGAATGTTTCCAAGACTTTTCCGCTAACGTTGGAAAGCACACGTACGATCGTAACAAAATTTCTTCCGCTCAATCCGAAACGCCGGTAGTGCATAAGCCAACTCGGTTCACACTGCCCTACCATAACAACTCATCACCCAAGAAGAACCAAATGTGGTCACCAAGCCTGGCAAGCAGTTAAAAAATTGTCTCAACCATTTACTCGCTAAAAATAACAAATTTTTGTGGGAACGCTGGCGTATCAGTACAGTACCTCAAAGACGGGTTGGAAATAGTACTGTAATATCTATAGCTGCTCATCAACATATCCAGTGCGGCCAAATACCTTCCCTCAAGTAGTAAGCTCGCGCTCATCAAAGCTATCCATAAAAATGGGGACGTAAACGGACCCTCAAATCACAGATCCATATGCCTCCTACAATGCAGTAACGACCAAAATCTTGGAGAAGATTATTGCGCATCAAATCCTTGATTATCTAAAGAAGGCAAACCTGATCAGTAACTGTCAGAATGCAATCAGGCCTCTACCGTTCTCAAATTCTCTGAACTTGCATACAAAGCTATGGACGAAAACAGTCTATCATTAACATATCAATGACATCAACTGTGGAGACCCTCTGGACAACGGCAGAATGGCATAACATGCTGGCGATGTTCAATTGTAGTTCGTTAGACAAAGAAACCAATCAGAAAAAATTAAGAAAGATGCAGAAATAACAGTGACCCACCAACGTTTTTAGAGTTGCACAAGATTTAGCGTCATTGTGATTTCATTTACAATTTACATAGGTGGAATAGGGTCCATTTAATAACGTGGCAGTCATTATAAGCGTCAAATAGTCTAATATAATTCCTGGAGCGTATTAACAATTACCATCTGAAGAAAAATGCGCACGAATTACCATCGTTTTGTAGAAGCAGAATATTTTGCCATCCTGCTTGTGTGAACACGTTCTGGTACTATTACTACTCAGCGCCAACTCTCCAAGCTGGTCAACTTCCATAGAACAGCTGATTGTTGGCATACAGTAGTTTGCTTTCCTAACAATATATACATTTTGCTCATACACGTGATCGCTAAATTACTTGGATCAGCGGTCGTATTCAGCTGTTGAACTTGAACGCGTCTACATGGCCAATTGACTGAATTATTCTTGGCCGAAAAAATGAGGTTTCTTAGGATATTTTTCAGAAATATTTTTTCTACAGAGCGCTCTCACTAACCTAGCAAAACGAAGCGGTGAAAATTTCAAAATCTATTGCACCTTTAAAACATTTAACGCTGCAAATCACACAATTTACAAAATAAAAAAACTTTTACAACATAACGTCCACACATCCTGGTTTGAAAGCCACCTCAGGAATCGATCCTAATCTGTCGTGTCAGACGGAAAGATTAAATCTTCTCCAAGACCAATAAATTTCATTGTTCCACTAGGATAAATTCTCGGACGGTTCGTTTTTTCTGTTTTTCAATGACATCAACTGTGGAGACCCTCTGGACAACGGCAGAATGGCATAACATGCTGGCGATGTTCAATTGTAGTTCGTTAGACAAAGAAACCAATTAGAAACATTTAAGAAAAATGCAGAAATAGCAGTGACACACCAATATGATTGGTATCATTCAAATGGGCTATAAAATTAATACAAATCAGACTCATTGCATTATCCTGGGATCCAAGCAAATTCACGGAGAGTACTTGAATATTTTACTTATTATTTTATAAGCGTATAAATTACCTCTACAACATGGTCCAACGTCCGAAAGTTTTGCATGATTCCAACATGACCTTTGGACATCATGTTGAAAAGCTAGGTTCAAAATTGGATAGCCTACTCATAATTCTTAGTTTAAAGGGAAAACAGTTCGAATTTAGGTCTAGACTACTTGTAATCGATACTTTGGTTTAGTGCCATTGAAATTATTAGCCTACCATTTGGGGAAGGTGCACGAAAACATTACTCTTAAGCATTCAACGTAGCATAAACTTCACTGCGAAAATAGACAACGATCGGAACTTTTAAGTCTCATGTGGCGCCAATTCGGAAGAAACGTGGCTGTCTGAGCATCCATGAACGACGGAGGCTAAGCTAAGCTATACGAGTTTTTATAATTCAGAACAAGTTTTCATGCTCAAACGGTATTGTGTTGTCAACTCGTAAAACGACTCATCAACGATCAACACGGAGCGGAAATAATATTGACACCTAGTTCAGAAGAACAGAAACTGTAGCCAAAGCGTTCACTATTTCAGGTTCAAAATATTTTAACAATCTACCGGGGGTCAATTAATTATATGTTACCGTACCTCGTTTATTGCAGATATGCACAACTCTTTGGCTTGGCCGTCGGCAGGGGCTGACAGAGAGAAACAATTGATGGCAATTGACAAGAAACTGTTAACGAGGAAACAATATTATGCGGCGCGCACAATATATCATTCTGTCAGCAGAAACTGACAGCAGTTTCTTCCAGTTTGGCTTAGTTATTTTTGACCCGGTAGGTAGACAACAATTAAATTATTTTCTACTGATTCCGTGTTTCCTTATTTCCGTAGAACGAGTAATTCATTGACACGTAATGACAGGGAGTCTCCTCTAACAGCGTCACTTTCTTCCTTATTTCCGTAGAGCGAGTAATTCATTGACACGGAACGACCAGGAGTCTCCTCTAACGTCGTCACTTCCTTCCTTATTTCCGTAGAGCGAGTAATTCGTTGACACGTAACGACCAGGAGTCTCCTCTAACATCGTCACTTTCTTCCTTATTTCCGTAGAGCGAGTAATTCATTGACACGGAACGACCAGGAGTCTCCTCTAACATCGTCACTTTCTTCCTTATTTCCGTAGAGCGAGTAATTCATTGACACGTAACGACCAGGAGTCTCCTCTAACATCGTCACTTTCTTCCTTATTTCCGTAGAGCGAGTAATTCATTGACACGTAACGACCAGGAGTCTCCTCTAACATCGTCACTTTAAATATGCCAGGCCTGGATCACATAGCCATTTTCAGTAGTGGCTCTCAAACGCACATAGACCCGCAAATACCCTAATAACCTTTGCTATCCCACGTACTAGTAGCATAATCAATCAATTGCTTCACAAAATTTACTAGGTCTGATCGCATTATTGTGTCATAAGGATATAATGTATGTAAATCGCGTACTTTAAATGTGCGTTGACATTTCTTTGTTTGCGGTGCATGTATGTATGTATGTGTAATTACATGTATATGGACATGTTATTATGTGTATGTATAAACATATATATATATATATATATATATATATATATAAATATATATATATATAGATATAC
>SDVV010010149.1:0-16381 GCA_016164225.1 Gammarus roeselii
AGAAGTTGATCTTACTTACAGAGTCGCGAGGTAACCTCACTACATTACTGTATTCAAATTTACAACTTTTCGGTAATCATTTAATGAGCGCTATAATTTTACGTAAAGGGAATTAAGAATGCGTCAAGAGTAAGGGTTGTTAGAAGAGTCTGAAATTGAAAAAATGCCTAGTTTAAGAAGATGATAATAATCAGGTGCGTGTTCTCTGGAAGTGGATTTCTCAGGTTTAGTTAACGGTCTCTCTGTACGGAAAGAGATAACCTTGAGCCGAGGAAATCGGATGAACATGTGTATTTATTCACTACCGACGATCTCATTGGCCAAAAGGCTTTTCTGTTGTCCGAAAAAACGAACCAATTTTGAAAGTATTCTTAACGAACGGGTATGACGATATTGGGGTAAAACTCATTCAAATGTTCGATTACCTCAGACGTCATCTATATTGTTTAATAACCAGTTTGAGACAATTCGACATCTACTTCATTCATAGATGGTCTTATGGTACTACTGTAGGTATTATATTTCTCTGCTAGGTATCTTTTAGGGATTGAATTTAATAGTTGAACAGGAAAAATGTTAATTATTTTAGAAAAGTTCCTGAGAGAACAATTTTGCCATGAAATGTATTATTGGCAGACGATGTATGATTGGCAGACGATGATTGGCAGACGATGACGAGTGCTCTCTTTCAATTAATGTGCGAATGGTATTGCATTTAAACGGGGAAAAAGCACTGCTAAAATTACTGCTACCCTAACCAGAGAAAATTTTCTTTCTAAAAACTGAGGTGTTTATTCTATGATCTGACTCGTGAACAGTTACATCGAAAAAAAAAATCCCGTTGTTTTCTGGCTCTTACGTGAATTCAATTCGATAGGGTTAATCATTTGGATATAAAAAAAATTGATTTGACCTCATTATTACAGAATGATAAAAGTGTTGTCCAGGTACCTTCTATGGAAACTGGGCTTATGGTCTATCGAACACCTACTGAGCAAATTTCTCTCCATCTTGTCTACAAGAAAAAAAAATCTTAAATTTTCAATTGATTAGCAAAATCCAGAAAAAAAAATTATAATCTGTTCATGATCATGTAAACCGGTTAATGCAGCAACGTTAACTAATTGAGAATAGTCTACTATGTTTTGCCTGGGTGTGTGTACATGATACGGAATGTTTAGCTAATAAATATTACCTTCTGTTAAAAAATATTCCCTGCCAGTGCCGAGGGCAGAGAGTGCTTTATTATATAAGGTCTCAGTAAACAAAGCAGATATCAATGGAGAATCCTTGGGAGGGGGAAAAGATTTAATCTCTAAAATGCCAGCGATTAAAAAAAATGTTCTCACATGGGTTTTCTTATTGTTGTTGTTTGATATGACAGCTCTTCAATTTGGTGGTTCACGATGATATTTTTGATTAGGGAAAGGGTATTGATAATAATCGAGCGAAATAATGATTCAAATACAACAACAAGAAATTCAGCTAACACATACACGAGTCAACAATCGAGTCAATCTAACCCATGATGAAGGTAACGTAGGCGTAAAGGGGTAAGAAGCTGTTCCCCTTATACATCATGCATATCGTACACATAGGGATAAGGGATTGATGTAACGGCCTTATCAATATTCGGAGAAATGGATAATCCACTATCTAATCCAGTAACAATCACTATAAAATTTTAAATAAGTAGAAGCCATATCTCGTCTGGACTTCTGTGGGATTGTGACTTATGTCCGCTTGGTTATATAAACAATGTGAACAAGTGTTTTCTATAGATAAAGCGGATTCGATTGTCTATCATTCGAATAAGGTTGAGTTGTAAAATGTGAAAATCCACTGCTGGACAGTGTTAACATATGACTTATTATATGTCATTGTAGATATATGGAACATACTTACTTTGATAATTGAATTAGTCAAGCAATACAAATATAATGAATTAATTTTGTCGACGTATGAAAATAGTGCATACATTCAAATAATGACTGAATCATGATTAGTGTGGGAATAATTTTGGGAGCTTAAACATTGTTATTTACTTCTCTAGGTACGATTGCTGCATCTCAATTAACAAAGAAGATGCAGGTATTCGTGTTTAGCTTACCTGAACTAGTACCACTTCTGACGTTATACTTCACTGTCCTGTATCCAGCCTTTCACCTTCAACCAACAGCTTCGAGCACTTCTGATGTTAGACTTCACTGTCCTGTATCCAGCCTTTCACCTTCAACCAACAGCTTCGAGCACTTCTGATGTTAGACTTCACTGTCCTGTATCCAGCCTTGCACCTTCAACCAACAGCTTCTAGTACTTCTGATGTTAGACTTCACTGTCCTGTATCCAGCCTTGCACCTTCAACCAACAGCTTCGAGCACTGAAGACGAACTGACTCTTCTAACTTTCGGACGCAATAATATAGTCATCTCATTCGTTGATGAGATCGGTCGGAAACGTCGTATCTGACCTGGGAGGTATCCACAATATAGGTGTTAGTTCACACAGATTTGAAACAGTGAGTAGGTCAAAGCTAAATTGGGAGATCAATTAAACAAAGCAATAGTCCTATCTAAGATATTTATTGCTCTGGTGTGTAGGTAAGATTTGGAATGTTTACTGATGGATATCAGTTTCTACAAGCAAATAGTTCTAGCACAATGGGAAGGAATGGGTGTTGTTACATTTAGTGATGCTACTAAGGCCAGTGACAGACATCCGCATCGATAGAGAATCTTTGGTCGTAACTTGAAACTTCTCCTCTTCACGGGGCTTTTTGACCGGAGTCAATTTACTCCGAGACCAGCAACGGCGGAGTGCGCGACCTCACGGCCGGTCGAAGCGGTGTGTGGAGCCAATGTACGCCTCCACAACCTTGAAGATGAGAAGAGTGGCAGCAGGATCACCGGGTTGGCCAGTGAGAAGTAAAGAGAGACTGGGTGCTAAGTGCACCTGAGCACACTGGCTGACAAGAAGATGGCGCCGGGCAGCGAGGTAGTGGGGGCAGACGAAAAATAAACGGTATACCGTTTCATCTGGATGACAGTTAGTGCAGTCTGGGGAGTCAATCTGACGGATTTTAGGGAGTGGTTTATTTAAGAAAGCAGTACACAGTGTGAACTTCGCAAAAAATGACTTCAAAAATTGTGACTGTGTCCCCTGCAAGGCCCAAGGACGTACAAGGGGCTTGTGGATACCTTGAGGGTGCTGGTCTCGAATAGCAGTCCCACTGACCTGCCAATAAGACCAGACTAAGGAAGAGAAATTGGAGCAATGTTCAGCCAAGGAAAAAGGTAGCTCATGAACATGAAGGTTGGAGGTTGCTGATTCCTTAGCAGCTGCCTCTGCAGCCTCATTGCCATGAATGGAAGAATGAGCTGGTATCCATCGAAGGTGCGCATTGCGGAGGAGAAAAAGAAGCAGATGTCTATGAATTGCATGAATAAGGGAGATATATGAAGAAAGCCTTGAGGAGGACAGGAGAAAGAGAGACGATAGGCTGTCTGTGAAAATGACAGCAATGATGGTAGCCTGCTGTGAGGATAGAAAGATCAGTGCTTGCAGGATCCCAAAGAGTTCAGCAGCAAGAATTGTGTGACCTGCAAGAAGACGGTAAGACAACTTTGAATAACTATGAGGAGCAACCACCCCCACCCCCAACACAGGTTGCATTTTCACCCATCACTGAGCCATCAGTGTAGATAGAGAGATAATCGGAGTAAGAAGGAGAACGGAGATCTGTGAAGAGTCCTGGAGCACTACCTTCTACTGCATCTATGACAGAAGTGGGGAAGGTGGTGTGGATAGTTGAAAGATAAGGGAACCAGGGAGGGAGATCAGAGAAAATTAGCCGAGGGGAAGAGGGAGGGAAAGTGAAGCTATGAAAAAAGGAACAGACGACATGCTCTGTATAGAAGTGGAGTGCAGTGATGGCGACCTGAGATGGGGATTGAGGTGAGGAAATGATCGCGGCGTAGAAGAGCATAGAATGGATGATCAGCAGGACGGAGAAGAAGCTGGAGAAGAAACCGGCCGCAGCGTTCCTCACGGTATAAATCAGGTTGTAATAGTCCAGCTTCACAGTAGAGAGAGGCTAAAGGGGTGGAGCGCCAAGTGTCAATGAGAAGGCGAGCAGCAGTTGAGTGAATCACACCAAGTCAAGCAAGAAGTGAGGGAGAGGCCGAAGAGTAAAGGAGTAGCCCATAGTCAGTAAGACCTCTGATATATGCCAGATAGAAGAGTTGAAATTTGGAGCGCGAGTCCCCAGAACCGGGAACCAGCAAGCACACGCATTATGTTGAGCCGCTTTTGACAACGGATCCGTAGGAAGTCAATGTACGGACGCCAAGTCAAACGAGGAGAGTCAAATATTATGCCAAGCAGTTTTTGGTGCTGGGAATATGGGGTGGGTACACCTGAGATGTAATGTGGGGGACAAGTGGGAACTGAGCGCTTAAGGGTAAAAAATGAAGTACCATACTTTTGGTGGTTGATGAGTAGACCCCAGCGGTGCGCCCAAGCAGCAAAGTTGTCGATAGCAGCCTGTAGAAGTGCCCGGGCAGGAGAAGCAGAGTCAGCAGTAACAGACATAGTTATGTCATCAGCATAAATTGAGGTTGTGACACCTGGAGAGGAGGGTAGGTCAGACAGTAGTATATTGAAGAGAAGGAGAGAGATGATGGCACCTTGTGGGACCCCAGAAATAATCGGATGTGACTGAGAAGAGGCTGAAGAGACAGAGACATAGGAGGAACGGTCTGTGATGAGGCTGGAGATCCACCGGAGGAGACGGCCAGACACCCCATATGATGCCAGTTTGAACAAGATTGCGTGATGGGAAGCTCGACCAAAGGCACCAGAGAGATCAAAGAAGACTGCCAGAACTATTTGTTGTGTGAAGAGCTAATTGAATGTCATGTTCAAAGAGGATGAGAGCATCCGTGGTGCCACGTTGGGAGCGAAAACCAAATTGGTGTGGGAGAAAAGTGTTATTCCTCCCCAGATACCACATGAGACGGGCAGCGACAAGCCTCTCCATGAGCTTTTCAACAGAGGAGAGCAGAGATATGGGCCTGTAGGCAGATACTGCGGTGGGGTCCTTCCCGGATTTTGGAACCGGGACAATTTGGAAGGATCTGGGGCTGGGGGAAATCAGCAATACGGAGCGAAAGGTTGAAAATGTTCAAGAGAGCACGATGATGGATGAAAGGGAGGGGAGATAGAAATTGGTTGTGAAGAAGGTCAGAACCAGGAGAAGAGTAGGATGGGAGCTTGGGAAGATGAGAGCGCAGCTCGAGAGAGAGAAGCGGTGATTGAGAGTGTCATCTGAATCTGAGTTAAGTTTATCACTCAAATACGCTGAGTCAGGTTCTGCAGGAGGTGAACATGAAAGAAAGAAAGAGAAAAATGTGAAGCTAGCGCATTTGCAGCTTCGGCGGATGAAAGAGGAGAGGTACCAGAGGAGAGAGGGAAGGCAGAGGGAGGGGGTCGTCTCAAGATTGATCGAAACATCGTCCATAACTGGGGAGATGGGGTGCGGTGGGTGATGCGAGCAAGACACGCATTCCATGAAGTCTTCTTTTCTGTCAAATCTCATTAACTGCTATTGCTGTGAATTTATCAAAAGGCGTTTTGTTTTTTGGGTTCGGGAAGCGACTAAAATAGGTGATTAGCTTTGCGGCGATTGTTGATAGCCTGATCGCAAGTTGCATTGCACCAGGGATTCCCAGTGCGCCTTGGGGTAGAGGAGGATCTAAGGGGAAAATATTTCTTTGCAGTGATCAGAAACACCGTTTCAAGAGAACTGTATGCTGTGTTGCAGTATCTGACCTTTCAATGCATGATTAGGTCAAATCTGCTGCCCATGCATCCCGTGTTGTGGCAGGCATATCGTTGAAGTTCCAGCGAGGGCGAAAGGATAGGCGTGGAAAAGTGCGATTACGAGAAGAGAGAAGTACAGGAAGATGGTCACTTCCAAGGTCAGGTGCTAGGGAGATGGCAAAAGAGTGAAATTGTTGAGTGGCAACAAAAAGGTCAAGGCTGGATGTAAATTCAGAGGCAGGGTCTACTCGGGTAGGAAAGTTTGGAGGATTCAATAATAGGAGAACGTCACTGCTAGTGAGGAAGTCAAAAGGGGCAGGACCAGTTCAGTTTCTAGAGTAGTTTAATGGTTCCCAATGCAGATGGTGGGTATTACAATCTCCACATACAACACCACAAGCACCCAACTTAACAAAAAAAGTAGAAAATTCTGACAAAGATTCAATAATACACGGATTGCAGACAAGGAGTATGCGTGACCAAGCCAAATCTATGTCTATGTCAACTGCCAAGGTCTCAAGGACACCGTCTGAAAAAGTAACAAGTGGCACTGACCTGTGCTTCACACTAACAGAAATTAAAATTGCCAATTTTCTATTGCCATCAAGACGGTCTCTGCGGTAAATATGGTACCCCAGAAGGCGGAGGTGCTGTGAAGAATGAAGGTGGGTTTCTGTGAGGCAAATGGCATTTGGAAGATTTGTGGACAAATACTGCTTAAACTCAGATAACTTTCGCAGTAATCCCCTGGAATTCCACTGCAGAAAGAGAGGTTGAGGATGGGAGGTGGAGTCAGGTGGAGCTATGATGAGGAAATTAGTGAGACAGAAAGAGGTTGAAGAAGAGCAGAGAAGATGGCAGATATGTAAGAATCTGTAGGGAGGCTGGAAAGGATACAACCCAGAAGCTGTTGAAGTAGAGATTTGAGAAGAGTAAGGACATGAAATCCAGGTGCTGAAGAGGTACCAGAACAAGCAGAGTGTGAATGAGGAAGTGAGAAATCTGAAGGGGGCGAATCTAGGCAGGATGAGCATATTGCATCAGCAGGAGATTGGCAAGGCCCTTCCGAGTTGTACCACAAGTTGCCACTAAGAACTTCAGCGTATTCGGCTGTCAAGTGGGGAGGTGTATTCTGTGACTGAGCTTTTTTGAGCAGGTGTGAAGATACAAGAAGCTGACGAAGAATGGCGAAATGAAACAAAAGAGGATGAGAGGGAGGCAGCTGAGTTTGTTACAAGGTCTGACCAGGATTTCATAGAGGATTTAGAGTTAACAGTAGCCCGGAGATGTGTTGGAGAAAGAGCAGGAGAGGGCATTATGAGAGGTTGGGGGGAAGGCGGTTTCCCTGGGTTGGAGTTGAGTGATGCATAACAGGCAGATGCTCGATCTCTGCGAAGGTTGCCATGTTGCACTTGAGCTGCAATTGCCAGAGCTACTTTAGAGAATTTGCATCGTGCTGATGAGCAAGCATGTGAAGAGCCAGGCCCACAGGCAGAGCAGTGCAACTCATTTAATTTTTCACAGGCTGTGGTAATATGTTTGGTTGATGAGCACTTAACACATCGCGCAGTGCGGCGACATGAAATAGCACCATGACCATACCTTTGACAGCCATAACAGCGGATAGGTGGTATGGTGAAGGGAAAACACGGACTGAGGGTCTTTAGGAATGTAATTTACTTTGTTCATGACAAATTGATGAGGTGCAGAGTGAAAGGCAATGGTTTTATCGGCTGGTATCTGCCCCACAATGACTGTCCGTTTTTGCTTTCTCTCAAGGGAGTTGGAAATCAGGCACGCTATTGCAGTTACTTTCGGTAAGACAGAGTTGAAGAAGTTGAAGGGGAGGGCCTTGTGATCCTCATGCAGGATGAGGCAGGCAGTTGGTGATGATGGGGAAGGGTGATGAGCAGAGTAGAGGTTGTTAACGTGAGGATATTTTGTGCCCTGACTGGCAGTGGCTGAAGATGAAGCAGAGCCAAAGTCTGCTACTGCAGGTCTTTAAAATTATAGATTCAGTTTTTTGTTAGGAAAAACATGTACAGCAGGATGAACGGGTGCGATGAGGTCTCCAGTGTCAGACAGAAGATCTGAGTCCATGTCTACTTCAGCCGACTGGCAGAGTAGACCAGCTGACTGCTCGGCCACGCTGATAGTAGCAAAACACCGAGGTGATGGGTTTGTAAGATTTTAGTAGCTACCTGAAAACTAAGGTGGTGGATTTATTGAGTGCGAGGAGAAGATGCGGCTCTCCTTTACAGGTGATTTCAACAGGAGATGAAGGTACAGGACAGAACACATCCGATACGCAGCTAGGTTGAAACCGAGAATCTTTAGGATGGAGATCGTATTTTTGTCGCATACAATGCCACAGATTAAAATTGACATTCAGAGTTGATTTTGATTTCTTTATGAGAACAGATTGAAGAATGACGTTTCTTCAACAGAGATAGAAGGCAGTTCACAGTAACTGTCACCTATATCCCATTTCATATAATAGTTACCCGAGCAATCATACAGTGGCATAAGCTCAAAATCGAAATGCATCGAATATAAGACACTGCACGAGTCTGTTATTTCATGCTTAAGCATTATGTTGTGCTTTCGCATATGTGTACTTGTGGCTAGAAGCACCAGTGTCTGTTTGTAAAAGTTGTAATGAGTAGGCAAAAATGTACTCAATTCTATCATAATTTTTCCTTATCCTTTGCAATTGTGGATATCACAAACTTCCTTGGAGGTCTTGCGATCAACCATCGTTTTTTTTTCCTTACTGCATAATTTTACATTTATCGAGCTTCCGTACCCATCTACAAATGATACACTTTTGCTAATGAACTCTCCTAGGCCTACTGCTCTTTCATCAAAATCTATGACCTTCGATTCAGGGAAAAAGAAAGGACACACTAATGAAGAAACGTTAAATTAAACAAAAATGTAGTATTATTTTGTCCAATTCCACCTGGGAAACTTGGACATTATTATGGAGGATGTATTCCGTTAATTTTGTTTACTCAGTTGCGTTCACATGAGAGGCTGGTTGCAAGATGAAGACATGAGCGCTGATGCAACAAGACAAACACATAATCTCTCTGAAGTCTTGGTAGATCGTTCATGGTTCGACCAGGCCTGCCCAATAGGAACACGAACAGGGAGCAATTAGGTACAAGCCCTAGAGGGTAGGACGAGTGGTGTGCTGTTATGAGTGGGGCGAGTGGCGAGCTGCGGTGATTATGACAAATGGTGCCCCCGTAATTGGTGGGGTAAAGCCTGCTTTATTTACTAGTGGGCAAGTGGTGCGCTATTCGAGAGTGGATCAGAGGTGCGCTAAAAATGGGTGGGACAAGAGGGGCAGTAATAGTGGGTGGGGCGACTGTCGCGCCGCTTAGGGTTCAAGAGCTGCTCTGAAAAAGGGAGGATCGAGAAATGTACGAATAAAGGGGGAGGGTTCGAGTGATGCACTGCTTAAGGGTGGTGCTAGGGGTGCACTTTAGGGGTGGGGTGAGCGGTGCGATGTTTTGGGGTGGGGAAAATGCTGTGCTCTTAGGGGTGGATCGAGTGGTGTTCTATTAAGGGAAGTGTTGAGTGGTGCACTTTTTAAGGGTGGGGTGAGTGGTGCACTGCTTTGAGGTGGGGTGAGAGGTGCGTCTTAGAGTTAGGGCGAGTGGGGCGCTGTTTAGGGGTGGGTAAAGGGGTGTGCTGTTAAGGGATGGGGCGAGTGGTGCGTGTTAGGAGTGTGGCCAATGGTGCATTATCTATGGGTTGGTCGAGCGCTGCGTCTTGATGGGATGAGGCGAGTGGTGCTGAATTTTCACAACTCGCCCCACCTCTCCTCTGCGCAGGCGGGGTGAGTGATGCGCTGTTTTGGTTTGGGCAAGTGATGGGCTGTTCAGGGGTGAGGCGATTGGTGCGCTGGTTAGGGTTAAGGCAAGTTTTGTGCTTTTGGTGGGGCGAGTGGTGCTCTATATTTGTGGGGTAAGTGATGTGCTGCTTAAGAGTATTGGTTAGGCGAGTGGTGCTTTATCTATGGGCCGAGCAAGTGATGCACTTCCTAAGGGTCGGAAGTGCATCACTTGCTCATTTACAGGTGGGCAAGTAGTGTACTGTTTATGGGGGAAGAAGAGGGGAAGGTTGTTGGGCCCTTTAGGCAGCTGTTGGGACGGACGAGGACCGATTTAAGGTGGTCCGCCCCGCGAGGGCTGTTGTGGTGTACAGCTAAAGTCTAACTGCGTTGACCGCCGTCTGGTTACTCTGTTTTACCGTGCACCCTTTCTATGTTGTCAGCTTTTCAAAATATTATCAGCAAAGAACTCTCACTAGAATAACAGAGCGAGGTTGATTGATCTTATATATCAAACTTAACTCAAGCCTTTGTCCGTAACTCAGCCGACTGTCTCCTGGGACTAAGTGTGAAATGAAGTCCATTAGCTGCCGACTTGTTCACGTTATGTTTTCTTTCGGGTTGACCCGTTCGAGTCATTGGTTATATAACGCGACTTGAATTGACGTGCTTGTTCTACATGCACGCTCACACTTCCCTCATCCTCTGCCCGCTTTCGATTTAAACATACTTCATTGTTTTATAAATCTACTTCTCCTCAGACGAAATGTGCTTCCTGTATTCGATACCGGTAAGATGTTCCAACTTCCCCAACCTCAACATTGCCTATCAGCCCAGTCTCCTTCAATCACATTAAACTAATCTACGGTCTGGCTTACAAGCTTGACTAGTAGACCTGGATATCACTCGTCAGTGGTTAATGGTGACCGCAGCTGTGTTGAGTTATTGTTTCAAATAACCACTTCTAAACCATTTTCTACAGACACCTCGGATGACAGGTAATAAAGTTCCACTACACAAAGTGCCTGAGTACGGAGAAAGACTTCGGCATCTGCAGCAGCAGCGTTCGCACAACGAGCTTTTCCAATATTGCAGCATCGGACATTCAGAGGCTTCAGAGCAGTGGACAGGAGTTTTATGAACAACAGATCATGTGTTCTCTATTCGGATGGATTAAGCCCTCACATTATGCAAAAAATGGGCTCTCATGCAATGATTTTCTTGAGAGAGCTACTAGAGGTTGTGGAGCTACTGAAAGTCCAAGTGTTATCGTCCGGATCATGGTATAGTAAGCTTCCCCAGATCAATCATGATCCATAATACCACATTCCACATAAAGCAGCCATCAACACAGTTCATCTGTGCCTTGATGCAGAAGCTGTGTGAGTGTCGTATTGCTTCTTCAGGAATTACCAAGCATCGGCCCAAAGGTCATCCTTCTTCGATTGGTCAGCTTGTTAGGCGTAAGGCTGTCTTCCATGACAGAGAAAACCTCAACATCTTGACTAAGCGCTATGAAGGCTGATAAAAAAAGGCCAGTTACTTGCTGAGGAAGAGATACTGTACAATTGAAGAAAGGCTCACCACTACCATCTCAGGGGTTATTACTCGCCACCTGGGAATTTCAAAATGCACTAGGACTTTCAATAAAAAAATAGACAACACTTCCCCGATTAGGAATGACTGAGTTAATATTGCAGGCGCTTATGACTACCTTTTTCATCGGGAGGTATGGTAAAGATGGAGGGAGCTACTTTCTGGATCGTTCATCTGTCTTTTCATCTTGTTCAGGCAATCTTGTTCGATAAATTTAGAGGAGGGTAAATGGAGTAGTTACTCCGAAACATGAGTCAGTTAAGAGTTGAGGTTCTCTAACCCCGTGACATCCTTTCTGGAGCAACCAGTAAGTTCATTGAGCGCTTCTTCAGTAGTGTATAGGACGACTGGATAGGGTCATGAATGCGATGAGAATGTCAAAACTAATGATCATGCGGAGGTTACCACTGAAGGTTCGAAGCTTGCATTGTGTAATTAAAAAAAGACGTTGCTCTGAACTGGATTCTCCTGTTCATATAGTTTTTGCGTTCGGACTGACAATGCTTATCACCCGGGTGATCCAGCATATAAGTTCGGAGATTTACCTCAGCGAGAGTGGTCACTCTGGTCATATCTGGGTCAGCTGACTGATTTCAAAGAGTCTAATTGGACGGCCCTGTCCAATTGTTTGGTTGGTTGATTCGATGTTCGAGAGACTTGCTCTGATAACCTTCGGATCTTGCATTCTATCTTTGGCTCTAATCACGTATCTGTTTTTTTCTGACGCTGGGACAATGACGACCATTTCAGTTGATTTGTCTCCCACTAAGGTTGATCTTCAGAAGTTTAAAATCTGGTTTAAATGAAAATGTGCCACAAGTGCCATTGTTACATTGACTGACCAGTTCGAACGAGTCTTTTCAAATTTAAAAACTCCTTGATGAAATTGGGGGAATACATTTCACACTCGAGAGGTTGAGGGCTTTCGGCTTTGGTTATGGAGAGGATCTGCTGTTCACACAAGATCAAGGTCGAAGAAAGATTATTTAGGTATTCCCATAAAGTTCATCATGATAGGAAATTGTTTGAGTCACCAGTGGCCAAATGATTAGGGTTTGTTGAGCAAGTGGCCTTTATATGATAATTGTTGAACGAACTGTTAAAGGGTTGTCAGTTCGTACTGATGTGGTTAAAGTTCTTGGTGATAGAATCATTTGCCTCATTTATGAGTCAGAATTTTGAGGAGAACAAAAAGATACTCACGAAAGAGGTGAAGAGGGTGAGAAAGGGAGAGACCGGAAAGGAGGAAGTGGTGAAAGATAAGAATGGCAACTTGTTGTAGGAAAATGGTGATGTACGGAAGAGGTGGGCCGAGTATTTTGATGTAATGTTGAATGTTGAGGAGGGCAGAGAAGCTGACATTGTTGCTGTGGGTGGTGATGTTCGGATGCCAGCTTTGGGAGAGTCTTGTAGCGGACATTACCATGGATCAGGTGCAGGAGGCGGTGGACGTGATGAAAGCAGGGAAAGCCCCTGGTTTGGATGACATTGCGACCACGTGCCTGAAGAAGGGTGGAGTAACCATTGTCGAATGGTTGACGAGGTTACTGAACTTGTGTTTTGTGGCAGGCGTGGTACCGATTGAATGGCGCAGTGCCTGCATTTTTCCGCTATATAAGGATAGAGGAGATAAAAATGAATGCGGCAACTCGAGAGGTATCAGTCTGTTATGTGTGGTTGGTAAGTTGTACGGGAGAGTGCTCATCAAAAGGATTAGAGACTATACGGACTGCGCAATTGGAGAGGAACAGTGTGGCTTTACGAGTGGTAGAGCGTGTACCGATCAGATTTTTGCAGTGAGGCAGGTCTGTGAGAAGTACCTTGCCAAAGGAAAAGATGTGTTAAGAGCCTTCATGGATCTGGAGAAGGCATACGACAGGATTGACAGGGAAGCGCTGTGGAGGGTGGTACGTTTGTATGGAGTGGGTGGACATCTGATGAAAGCGGTGCAGAGTTTCTACGCTGGCAGCCGAGCATGTGTCAGAGTGGGTAGCGAGGTGAGTGATTGGTTGGTTCACAGTGAAAGTGGGACTGAGACAAGGCTGCATGATGTCTCCCTGGCTGTTCAACCTCTGGTTGGGGAGGTGAACGGGGAGGTGAACGCGAGTGTGCTGGGTCGTGGCATTGAACTGTTGGAAGCGAATGGGCGGAGTTGGCAGGTGAACCAGTTGCTATTTGCTGATGATGCGGCCCTGGTTGCGTTTTCAGAGGAGAAGCTATGTACGCTAGTGTCTGAGCTTGGTAGAGTGTGTGAGAGGTGGAAGCTTCGAGGGAACGTGGGTAAGAGTAAAGTAATGAGATGCTCGAGGACTGTCGATGCGAGCAAAATGACTGTCCCTTTAAATGGGAAGCTCATGGAGGAAGTTCAGTGTTTTAAGTATCTGGGCTCCCATGTGGAGATAACTGAACTAGTGGAAACTGAAGTGAAGGCGCGAGTGAAGGAGGGGTGTAAAATGTTGAGTGCACTAAAGAGTGTAATGAGCTGTAGGACGTTGGGGATGGAAACAAAGAGAGGGCTGTATGAGGATGTTGTTGTCCCAACTGTTTAAATGGTTGAATGTCTTCGATATGAAATGTTTGAGGAGCATGGCTAGAGTAACGCTGAGAGACCGGATCACCAACGACGTGGTTCGAATCAGAACAGGGATGGTGAAGAAGTTGGAGGAGAGAGTGGATTCGCGTGTTCTGAGATGGTTCGGGCACAATGAGAGGATGGATGAAGGGAGATTGGTGAAAAGGGGGATGAATGCGGAGGCGAGTGGTCTCAGGCCTAGAGGTAGACCGTTGTTTGGGTGGATGGATGGTGTGAAGCAGGTGTTAGGAAGGAAAGACATGAATGTGAAGGTAGCGAGAGAGCTTGCAATGAACGGGCGTGAGTGGAGAATGGTTGTGAATGGTTGATTTTGACGCTGCTCTGATGTGCTTTTCCGCCCTTGGCATCCTGCTGTCGGGATGGTCGTGGGTGGGGGGGGAGCCCGGCCAATAGGACGCGGCGGGGGTAAACCAGTGAAAACTGTCGGGCCCTGCTGCTGACGACGGATCCTCGGACTGCACTCGTGACCCAGATTGTATTTTGCGTGGGTACCGGCCGGACCCTTCAGCACCAAAGGGCTAAGTTGTGTGAGAGTGAGCGTATGAGGGTGTGAGGTGCGTCTTGCCGTCGGCCACCCCCCTTTCTGGGGGATGCGGCCTAGTGTCTGTATCTGTATCATGAGTCACTCGTTCAGGTTGTTATAACATTGGAAGAAACTTAACGGAATTAAAAAAGTAGCCTTTTGTAAACGTCTGCAACGCGATACTGAGGATAGTCATACTTGTTCTCTTGGAACTCCTTTCAGGGCAATTATTTAAAGACCTCCATGCAGGAGTCAGTGTGTGTCCGATACACAATGCCCTATAAATTTACATAGCTTGTGCACGAAGAGAGCTGTTTACGCCGCTAGAGAGTGTGGCTTGTGCACCAAGAGAGCTGTTTACGCCGCTAGAGAGTGTGGCTTGTGCACCAAGAGAGCTGTTTACGCCGCTTGAGAGTGTGGCTTGTGCACTAGAAGAGCTGTTTACGCCGCTTGAGAGTGTGGCTTGTGCACCCACAAGACAAGGCATGGTGCACGACACAATTGCGGTGCAGAGATATGAAGGAAACAAGGAGCTAATTACATGAACGTGTTTATTGGAGATCAGGTCATCAAATAACAAAGAAATCAAGGGAAAACAAAGATACATTTCTGAATGAATTGGTTCATACACTTAACAATGTTTAGTAAGAAGGATTATGAACTAACTAGATATTGATAATGTTCGTCATCAATCGACAGCGGACTTTTTCAATTTATTCAACATACACATGATTGCGTTCTATTAATATTAAAGCGTCATGTTATCATTTTTATTTGAGGACATTAATAGTGCAATAAATCGACGTAAAACTGGAGCCAGGAAAGCGAGGGATCCCTTTCACTGACAATCATGAGGAACTCCCTAAAGCTATTCCTAAACGTCCATCTGTAATCGGGTTCAATGTATATCAAATCTTGAATAGTCCTAAACGCACTGGCCAGCTGGGCTCCAAGTAGGAGCATCAAGTAGAAAAGCTGGTCCATCAAGCTGTCCTGCGTGACGTCGAAGTTCAAGATTATCCTACAGAGTTTATTGAGTTTGCTGTGTGCTAAGGTGACTCGGTATGCGACGTCTAGCAGGTAGACGTAGAAGTGTGATAACACAAGCCGATCGAACTCCTGTGGATGCGAGAGAATTAGTTAGTGGAGATGTTGGAGAGACACAGAGGATGATAAGATTAGTGGAGATGTTTGAGAGACACGGAGGATGACAAGATTAGTGGAGATGTTGGAGAGACACTGAGGATGACAAGATTAGTGGAGATGTTGGAGAGACACTGAGGATGACAAGATTAGTGGAGATGTTGGAGAGACACGGAGGATGACAAGATTAGTGGAGATGTTGGAGAGACATAGAGGATGATACGATTAGTGGAGATGATGGAGAGACACAGAAGATGAGGAGAGTTTCGATGACTGCTATCACTACCCATGCTCACTTTATGACCAGTTCAAGAATTATAGGCAGATTCATTGTTAAATGTGAAAAACTTTCGATGCTATATACCATTTTCCGTTCGCTGAAACGTTGATTCGTGCAGCAGGATACGTTTCAGGATTTCTACATTTCAGGCTATTTGAAACGTAAATGACAATGGTATTCGGAAGAATGAAAATGATATCAATACAATTATGATGACACATTCTCAAATATACTGTCGTTCCATTTGTTGGCAAGGAGCTGAAGCACAATTTTGGCCACGGGTCTATCCTACATTGTACAGTTGGTGGTAAATAATGTAGAAAACAGTTCATCTACGACTAAACCAAATCCATTTTCGCCGGTATAGGAATAACTCAATTTGAGTACCTCTAGCAGTGAGGGGACCCTCGGAGACGAAGGCACGTATGTGTGTTCGTTCGTCAGGAATATGACGGGGACTTCGGTGGGACCTGCGATAAATGGGAAGAATTATAAGAGAGCGACATGATCGGAAATATGAGAGGACGAATAGGCAATTGGTCCAAATAATAATCCAAACTATTTTTAAACGTCCAACACTATATA
>SDVV010010150.1:0-16381 GCA_016164225.1 Gammarus roeselii
TGGTACCATGCAATTGCAAGTACCGCTTGAATGATATAGCTATATAACTACATTATATAAAAACATCAAAACTGATTTATTTCCGAACTAGTCTTTTGAACCCATAAAACTAGTAACCTAAAAGCTAGTAATAAAAAAACTGACAAAGTCACTCGAAAATTGGTAACACCAGAGTGACCCAAAAATTGGTGACCCACTTTTAAATAAAATAACCTACCTTCAACTTACAATAAAAAGCATGTCAGCACTCAAAACATTCAATTAAAAATTTATTGAATATAAACATGGCACAAGAAATCAGGAAGTGGCTTATCAATTGTTTGCAACAGGACCAGTCTGTAACCAGTGTCTAGTTTGGTAGGTAAAAACAACAGTCATGCATGCCCAGACCAGATTAAAATGTAGCTACCCATAGATGCAACGCTCAGTCGCAGCAACATTGAGGTGTCAACAGTCTCCAGGTGTCTTGATGAGTAAGTACCCGTAGATTAACGCAAGTAATGCCTTTATTAGATTTCTGGAAAGTTAGTACCTTCACTCGCACAACTCGCCAGGGTCCCGGCACGCCCAGGTTGGAAGCCACCCTGCCCTACAGAATCAGCCCAAAGCTTCACAGTTTTTATAAATCGTAACTTCAGCGCGCTTCAGTTCTAAGGGGTGAGTGATGTAGAGGACAAGTGTCCCTACAATTGGTATTGAAATAAAAAAGTAAGCATACCTTGTTCATGGTGCTCATTCAAATAGACCGAATCATGGGAGACGACATATCTAAAATGTATGTTTCAGACCACTAGTTTAAACTATTCTGCTAGCGGCAACATCTGCTAGCGGCAACATCGAGTAAGCCTGCATTGAACCAATTCACTCATTCGATAATATTCTCAAAGTGTTGTTCAGTGAGTCCGCCTGCCAATACTGGGTAAGTTTTTCAGTGTATATTATAGTTTCTTTAACAGCTTCTCTTTAAGCATTTAGGAGGGCCTAGAATATGTATATAAATATAGTGATAAATTATTTAGGAATGATCATACAGTGACACTATGTGTACTGGTCAGCCCACTGTACAGCACAAGGCTGAAAGTGATGCCTGATTTTGGATTTTGTAAATATTTTAATATAGGTAGACAACATAGAAATATTTGAACGTAACCTTAGATTATTATTGCCCTTTCCTAGTTTCATGCTCAAGGCTAGAGCTAAATGAATTAAGATGAATAATATCAACCATTTGGTTGTCAAGCCTGACTGTATTTGTGTTAGCTTGAAAGGAATTTCTGCAGGTATATGTTCCCTATGAACCTTGCTGAATCATAATTCCACACATATTTCATATGCAGTGTTATAATTGACAAAAATGGAATTCCATTCAAGAATTTTATTTCATAACAGCTAATTCTAAAATATAGTGAGTCATTACCACTTGACGGAGCCAGTTCCTCCATTCTTTAACTTCAATAGCAATTTATGCTGACTACTTAACCAGTCATGTGAGTACCAGACTGAGCTCAAACTTTCCATTCAATAAAAGGCACATATTGTTGCCTGCGGCTTTAGTGAGTTAACTGAAAGGTCTTGAAAAAATAGACCTTACTCCTTGTAACATAAGGAATTATTCCACAGCCCGGACCCGGGGGGCCCAGCCAGGCTACCCAGGGATCACCTACAGTGGGAGTTTATAGGACTAAAAATCTAAAGAAACGGTCCTTGCCATGAACGCCACAACATGCCCTGGATCCAGCTATTGCAACCATGCCGGCAGCAGACCTCCTTCTTGGACACCAGGCTCAAGACCAAGCTTGGGCAGCCCAAACGATGGTGCCCCACAAGCATTGTCTTCCAGTCCTGGTCTCTTGCGGAAACTACCATAATTAGCTTAGTTCCCCATTGCCAATTTGTTTGTTGTGCATTGTACAAGTTCAATTCATTAAACAATTCATGAGGCAAATTAGCTGCCTTCTTATTCATTCCCTTCCTATTCTCTGGTTGCCAATTTGAAAATCTTGTGAGTATCTGAGATTTAAAAGCCGTTGTAGCTGCGGCACAACCTTGAAAATAATGCGATTGACTGACAGTGTGACCAATATGTTCATTCATTATCAAATATATATATATATATATATAAGCAAAACGGTACCATGTAATTGTAAGGACCGCTTGAATGATATAGCTATATAACTACATTATATAAAAACATCAAAACTAATTTATTTTCGAACTAGTCTTTTGACCTCATAAAACTAGTAACCTAAAAGCTAGTAATCAGAAAACTGACGAAGTCACTCGAAAATTTGGTTACCTTGGATATTGCTCCACAGAAAACAGGTGAGAATAACAGTGTTTAATATATCCTATCCCCAGTGAAGAGCAGACTAATAAATACAGTTTCAGATTTCTGCAGCAAGACATTATGGTAAATACCTGGATGCAAGATTTCAACTGTATTCAAAGGCATGAAGCTAGCTATGGGGGATCCCGCTGCCAAATGCCACAACAAGGCTGTCAATTATGCTAACAGGATAGCAATCTTTAGATCGGAGTAGCACCTTACCTTGATCCATGCCTATGTATAGATATAAATATACAGTGTAAATAACATTTTACATATCTGGGTCATAACATTAATAAAATTAAAGTGAGTAAGGTTCATGCATTATGGAGCTTAAGACTCCCATTCTTATTCCTGGTAGCTACACCCATTGTGGTATGATATTTTCTTGTATTCATTCCTTATTACATGCACCCAATCTGTCTGCCTGTATGAGGCAGACAGAATGGTATGTGATTATCTCCCATGTAGCACCCTTTTTAGCCAGAAATATTTTATGTGCAGCCTTTCAGCCCGCTGCCACCAAGAAAACCAGGGGACACTAATTCCATTGTACGTGAACATCTTCAGACGAGAAGAAAACTGCATTCTCGTCGAATCACAAAAATTAAAAAAAAGGTCTCTTCATGGATAACCGAAGGTTGACAACGTCATCAAGATTTTCTTGCCGGCTTTTATATTTCACTTCTTTTCCCCTTCTATATTACTTTGGATATCTTCATTCAGTTAAGTTGGGATCAATACCAAAGATTTTACTTAACCTTGTCTTATTGTCCATGTGTCTGTTTTTTGGTGCTTGCCCAAACACTCAACCTCATTTGTAAGAAAAGGATAGCATAACATGGAGTCAGATTGTGCCTTCAAAGTGAAAGCACCGTTTTCACTTGAATTATTATCGCTCACAGAAGCTCATTCACTATTAACTTTTTGATTGATCAAGGGTAAATTACCCTTCATTAATAGAAAAATATAACTTTACCTAAAGATGTTTAACTTTTTGTACATTGGACAGCGGAGATAATTGTAAATCTTTGGAGATAAAAGGTATTTTCAGACGGCATCCAGTATGACATCATTTTGCAATTACCGATTTTTATAACAATTTGCGCACTTATAGTTCGAATAATTTGGAAGCCTTCTTCAACGATAGACAGAATTGGCGCAAATATTCATATTTACAGCAGCAGGAGAAAACGGATATAATGTGATTTGTATGAGCGAACGAGCGTCCATGACACGACAAATTCCTGCTTCGAGTTGCGCTGCGTTCAGTTCTAAATTGTGTACTTCATCGAGAAGTAGGTTATCTCCAGAAATATCACTATGTTGTCCGCAAATTGAGACTGTAACTAATTTATCTCATAGGAAAACATGTGTAAAGGAAAGTATATGAAACAAAATTGTAATTGTTTATGGTTAGTATCTAACAAATATTTCATCAATGAAACGATTAATGCAACAAAGCCTTCAACTCAAAACACAAGGAATGAAATTACAATAGGCATTGCTATTTAGTTGAAATAATATTCACAAAAATTACACAAGAAGACTAATGTCAACAGTTTAATTTGAACGAAAGCTTCAAAGAGGCACTAAGTTTTGCGGTATCGAAATTCTGTTTACAATTTATATCAGTGGAATAGGATCCATTTAATAACGTGGCAGTCATTTGAAGCGTCAAAAATACTTTCATAGGGTTTCCCGAGCGTATTAGTGATCACCATCTGAAGAAATGCGACGAATGACTAACGTTTTGAATAAGATTATTCTGTCATTCTGCTTGTGTGAACGCGTTTTAGTACTACGACTACTCAGAGCTGGTTTACTTCCATGGAAAAGGTGATTGTTGGTATACAAAACTTTGGCTTTCTAACAATAGATACATTTATCTCATTCACACTATCGTTCAATCACTTGGATCAGCGGTCGCATTCAGCTGTTGAAATTGGCAGTTTATAACCAAGCAAAACGAGATGGTGAAAGTTTCAAACTCTAGTGCACTTTTCATCACAGTTTTTGGCAAGTTTGAGGACCATGTGCACTAACGGTACACCTAATCGTACAAATGTTATTTTTCATAACCTGGACCCAAAAGGGTTCAGGTTCGGGTCCCCAGAATCACTCGGGTCCCGCGAATCCCCAAGTACCCGAGTTCCCTGTCACCTGGTTTCAACCAGTTTCGACTCGTCGCCGTCCCCGCCAACTCGTCTCCACTCGCCTCGACCTGTCTCGCCCCGCATCGTGATCTCTACGAACAGTGTCATGGCATGACTTCAAAGACCTTCACATTCAGAAAAAAAATTAACATCACCACCCTATTTAGTCACCGAATTGAAGTTTGATTTGATCCTCAGCTCCACCAGAGCCTCAACGCGAGTCATGATAGGCTCCCTCGTAGTGCTTGATGATCATGGATTCCAGTAGGCTCGCACGCCTTAGTGTGCGAGAAAACAAAAACGCTTTTAAAGTTTAAGAAGGTGAACATTTTAGCAATGTCAGACGCCCACTAATGCGCAAAAGAAAAACAATTATATGAAACGGGCCTCCGCTTCCAATCATTTAGAACTTCAAGAGTAATATGTACGCACGCTAGTGCGTACAGGTAGCATCGTTGTGACTGGTACAAGGTTTACGGCTACATGAACAAAGTCAGCTCCGCCAGCAACACAACACGACCTAGACCGCCACGCGGTCCAGGTCGACCACAGTACACTTTATTTATTCAGGTAAGACCCAGACGAAACGAATTCCCGCCTCCAATCAATTAGAACTTCAAGAATAATATGTAAGCACGCTAGTGGCACCGACATCTCGTCAAACGACATAATGCATGACCTTTCATACTCAGTCATATTATTAGCTTTCGCTGCAATTATTTTCAGAGGAGCTTTCAAGAGTCTGGGTTCAAAATTAATTTTTTGAATCAATGAATTGAGTGTATAATTTGAAGGCAAAGGAAGCTTCCATACCTGCCGAATGGACATTTCAGATCCCTAGACTTTATGAGGTCAAAAGACTAGTTCGAAATAAATTAGTTTTGATTTTTTTTTATATAATGTAGTTATATAGCTACATAATGCAAGCGGTACTTACCATTGCATGGTACCATTTTGCTTTTACATTTGATAATAAATGGAAGGGCATATCGGTTACACTGTCAGTGTATCGCATTATTTTCAAGGTTGTGCCGCAGCTACAATGGCTTTTCAATTTGAGACACTCACAAGATTTTCAGTTGGCAACAAGAGAATAGGAAGGGAATGAATAAGAAGGCAGTTAATTTGCCTCATGAATTG
Organism: Gammarus roeselii; assembly: GCA_016164225.1. Lineage (NCBI taxonomy): Eukaryota > Metazoa > Arthropoda > Malacostraca > Amphipoda > Gammaridae > Gammarus > Gammarus roeselii. Next base: position 5,623 of record SDVV010010150.1, read on the forward strand.
ATTGATGAATTGAACTTGTACAATGCACAACAAACAAATTGGCAGTGGGGAACTTAGCTAATTATGGTGGTTTCCGCAAGAGACCAGAACTGGAAGACAATGCTCGTGGGGCACGATCGTTTGGGCTGCCCCGGCTTGGTCTTGAGCCTGGTGTCCAAGAAAGAGACCTGCTGCCGTGATGACTGCGATAGCTGGATCCAGGGCATGTTGTGGCGTTCTTGGTAAGGACAGTTTCTTTTGACTCTTGGTCCTATGAACTCCCATTGTAGGTGCTCCCCGGGTAGCCTGGCTGGGCCCCCCGGGTCCGCGCTGTGGAATAATTCCTTTTGTTACGCGGAGTAAGGTCTCTTTGTTAAGACCTTTATGTTCACCCACTAAAGCTGCAGGCAACAATATGTGCCTTTAATTGAATTGAAAGTTTGGGCTCAGTCTGGTACCCACGAGTCTAGTTAAGTAGTCAGCATAAATTGTTATTGAAGTTAAAGAATGGAGGAACTGGCTCCGTCGAGTGGTTATGACACTATAATTTAGAATTGGCTGTTATGAAATAAAATTCCTAAATGGAATTCCAATTTTGTCAATTATAACACTGCATATGAAATATATGTGTAATTATGATTCAGCAGGGTTCATAGGGAACATATACCTGCTGAAATTATTTTTTAGTTGTCACAAAATACAGTCAGGCTTGGCTTGGCTGCCACATGGTTTGACATTATTCATCTTACAATTTTTTTATCGTTAACATGATTTATATTTGGCTAGCTTTAAGCATGAAAATACTAAAGGGCATTAATAATCTAAGATTGCGTTCAAATATATATTACATTAATTAAAAATCACAAAATCAGGTATCACTTTCAGCCTGGTGCTGTACATTGAACTGACCAGTCCACTAATTGGCAGAGTATGGTGTTAAAAAATAACATCACCATATTTATATACATATTCTAGGCCTTCCTAAATGCTTAAAAAGAAGCTATTAATAAAACTCTTAATATAACTTGGAGAACTTACCCAGTATTAGCAGGCAGACTCACTGAACCACGCACTAAAGAAGTGTTTATAGAATGAGTATGTTAGTTCACAATGCCTTGCTGCAGGCTTACGCGATGTTGCCGCTAGCAGAATAGTTTAAACTAGTTTTGTCTGAAACTTACATTTTAGATATTTCGGCTCCCATGATTCGGTTTATTTGAATGAGCAACATGAACAAGGTATGCTTACCATTCTATTTTAGTACCAATTGTAGGGACACTTGTCTTCTACATACCTATAAGCTTTGCTGCTCACTGCTCGGAGTGACAATGCACTAGATAAATCCACATCACTTCAACTTGCAGTTTTACCCTTTCCCCTATTAAGTATTTTAGTAATTTGAATGCCAGAGAAAAAGGGTGTCAAAATTTCGTAGAATTTTGGAACGAATCTATCGCTGTGTTTTATTTTTACATTTAACGACTTGACAAGTTTATTCAAACGATTTCTACAATTCTTTAGATCGCTTTTGTTAATCATAAGACACATTTTTAATTTTAAACGCTTCATTTTTGACTTTCAGCAATTCAAGTTCTTCTATATCGTTTATTTTCTTTTTTCGTAATGAGCCACGTATTTTCACGCTTCAGAGCTTCTCTATCTGTTCTAAAAGAGAATCAATGACGTATTTTTTTCTGGCAAATGGAACATTTTCAAGATCTTTGTGTGAATTAACATTCCATAGGGAAACACTGGTGCAGCTCATTCTTGGATTGTCTAATAAACGGTGGGAGCAGTGTAGCTTCCATGAGCCTTGCGGTGCCTCGCAACCAGAAGACAAGGATGCCGTTGAGCTCGTCCACTGCACTGCCGAAAGTCGAAGGTGCTGGCAGCACACAGCCTTGTGACGCAGACGGCCATCTCGTAACACTGACAGCAGCTTTAAGCGCCGTAACGCTGCATTCATCTGCTGAAGTAGCCTTCTCTGGTGCACGCTCTGCGGAGTCACTTATTTTAGAACATTACTTATTGTTATGTTTCTTGCATAATCACCATACACGCAACGTTTTTGTTTGAAAAATTGAGCCTGGTCATGAACAGCACTGTTCAATTCAATTGCAATTTAGACCGGAGGTTACAGTGGCAGGATGATTGAACAAAAACCTGAAAAGGCATGACAAATCAACATCGAATACGCATACAAGCTCGGAGATTCCACAAGCCACCTATGGTCAACCGACGAACCACGATCAAAAACGTTTTGTGCAACACAAAATATAAATCACTCCTAATATTTATTAACGGTTATACTCTGTTAAGCAAATCTCTTTCTTCCTCCCTAGTAATATATTTCCGTCATCCAGCGCAACTCTACTCCAAAGAAACGTCGGGCTTCCCTTTCGGAGTCCCAATGCACTCATTTCTACATCAATCATCTATTTCATTCATTCTGTCCACTAGTCGGGAATCACCTCAACTCAGCGGGTACGTACTCCAGCAGTAAACTCACTCACCACATGCGTTCCAATTCGTTTATCGTCATTCAATATTCAATCCAACTTGGTTACCCCTGCGCCCTGCCATACTTTTCAAACATTTCACATACTTTGATAATGCATCACATTTTTTGATAATGCATTCAACCTTTCCACAGCTGGTCCCTATCCCCACGCCTTTGATCAAACCTCTTTCCACTCCCATACTCAGGTCTCAGAACCTCATCACACACTTCAGTGCGGGCAACACTTAACAGCCTGCACACCTCATTCCCTACATGTATACCTCAACCCCTTCATGGCCGCGCATCCTCCCTTAGCTACGTGTTACGGCCAGGTGCTATAAACGATCTACCACATCAGACAATTTTGCTTAGGGGCTAACACTGATTTCACTTACATTGCTAACCTCTTTTAATATAATTTTACTTATATCCACATTGACATGTTCTCCTCCTATAAACTATAATAAAGTAGAACAACAGGCAATAGGAAAATAAATAAAACTTTTTCGGATCACCTACATACAGCTAATCATAAATCATTTTCATGAGATGCAACATAAGTATTTTTTTACAGTTGGGTAATATAAAATTTCAATGTATATTTGTTATACCTACTTAAAAAAATTGAAATATTAACAGCTACATACATTTTGAAAGTATTTATCAAATTGAGTACCACAGATTATGCACTTCGGTTATGGTGATTGAATAACTAATATTAAAATCCTTACAACATGGGAAACATATTTGTATCTACGTTCAAGTAAATTTTTATAAATGTATTAATGTTATTTTGGTATTTCAGAGCTATAACTTCGTGAATGATTATCAATCAGAAGCTATCAGTTTTACATATAAATTGAACGCTCCGTGAATATCTTACCTTTAGCCCTGAAAATGTTTTTGCTACATGGGTTTATTGATCCATCCCCATTTGTTATCCTTGGACTACTTACCCATCCCTCAACCAAATTCTATAGCTACCTAGCTAGCATGTGAAGCATAAATCAGCATAACCCTACAATAAAGTAGCCAACCTTTAATTAGCAGAGAAAATGTATCCCATCCTGAAGAGAGCTGCCGCAACTGAGAACAATCGGTGCGTTGACGCTTGCACAGGTTAGCAGGCTGAACACCTGCAAGAGTATCAATTATTAATGTAGTGTTCAAACTCCAAACAAATGACGTTTGAAGGCGCAAAGATCATACATCAATTAATTGTAGCGTTATAAGTTAAATTTGCACAAGATCTAGAATAACATGTTTGGTAACTACTAACAATGATGACATGAACACATTTACGACTTTGAATAACATTTCGGTAAGGTCAGTATCCAGTGATAGCAGGTAAGGTATCTTAGTGTAGCTACTCTGAGAATCACCACTCTTCAGGGGCAGAATAAAGGTCAGCATCCAGTGATAGTAGGTAAGGAATCTTAGTATAGCTACTCTGAGAATCACCACTCTTCAGGGGCAGAATAAAGGTCAGCATCCAGTGTTAGCAGGTAAGGAATCTTAGTATAGCTACTCAGAGAATCACCACTCATCAGGGGCAGTATAGAGGTCAGCATCCAGTGTTAGCAAGTAAGGAATCTTAGTATAGCTACTCTGAGAATCACCACTCATTGGGGGCAGAATAAAGGTCAACATCCAGTGTAAGCAGGTAAAGAATCTTAGTGTAGCTACTCTGAGAATCACCACTCATCAGGGGCAGAAACAAGGTCAGCATCCAGTGTTAGCAGGTAAGGAATCTTAGTGTAGCTACTCTGAAAATCACCACTCATCAGGGGCAGAAATAAAGTCAGCATCCAGTGTTTATAAATGGTTATAAATCTCATCATCTAAGTTTCGCAGTTATTTCTGGATGTAACATGCCACCAATTAACTATTAGGCAAATAATCTTCTCAGGTAAATTTTTTCATCAAAATCATATTGAAATTGATGCCAACTTGTTCCTTTTCACAATAATAAATTGCAAATTATCATAAGATGGTTAGTCGGCACTGTAAACCATCTAGCTGCAGAATCACGCCTGCAGTGCCCATCTGATCAACAAATCTTAACTCTCCAAAATTTGTTCACCTCTGCAAGGAGTAAAATCCAAAAATATTAAAAGCAATTTCTCAACATTGAAAGATCATGAAAAGGAAGAGATTTTCCTTCAAAAAAGGCACTCAACAGTAAGGACAATAGCTGGCACTCCAAAGATACACTATCTGAGACCCTGTCATTAATTTCTTTTGAAAAGAAGAATATATTCTCTTATATAGATACATCATTTATTGAGAAGGTGGCCAATAGAGGAGAAGTTGTGCTGTACGAGAATATCAATGGGTGCATTACAGTTGCTTATGGTGGACATTGGTGGTTGACAAGTGCATTGAATTAAATAACAAAACTGCAGAAAATATCCTCATGATTCCTTCATTCGCATGGGCCCAAACTCTCTTTCTAACCAAATATACCAAATTTTCTAACATTCAGGCTCAGTGAAAGCTTGGCAGCTGTAGAAATCTCAATAAGCACCAGCAGATCATCGAAGAGTGTGGAAAACAGCAATGTTTTACATATACATTAGTAGTGAAGGCTATACAGGTAAGTAAAATGTTGTAGCTCTAGCTTCATTATATAAATGTATTTATGAATACATAGGTATATGTACCTCTATACATACCTATCCATATAACACCTCCTGTTGAGTTGCAATTCTGTTCTTTGAGATACAACCTAAGTTAGAGATTGGTAGTCACTTTCTCTTTCAAAACATTTATAACTGTTCACAATTCTGTGTATGTGAATTCATGATTCAAACCTCTTTTCTCATGCACAGTTACAGCAAGCTCCTATACCACTCAGGTAGTTGGTAAGACTTAGTCCCACAATTGGTTTTGCTGTGTCATGATTAACAAGCATTGGTTCCGGTCCATGCTTCATGGCATTTTTGATGCCCCCATATATATTGACTTGAAATACTAAGAACTTATGAACTAGCCTAAAACAATAAATATGATGCACATAGCCATCTGCATAGATAGCTTGGTAGACAATTCAGTACTTGTTTATATGACTATCAACAGCTGCTCACCTTGCTGTTAGCCAGAGCCACACAGAAATTCTTGATGGAGGGTACATAACCCAAATGCATTCTCAACAGAAATGAGTCCTATAATAAAATTCAGTGAGCCACAGTTATTTACTGATCCCAAAAACTTATTTGCTTTCTGCAGTTGGCCTCCTCATATACGGTAACCCTTTTGATGGGACAGCATCGGGCTTTAATATTCTTCTATCGTTATGTATATGAGGAAGCAAGGTGTCATTTAGGCCTGTTTCAAAAAAAGTATCATCAAAATGAGCCAAGCACATTTGGGCGTTGTTTAAATTGAAGACATTCTGACGGCATATGGCATGCAACCACTGTTTCTTCAAAGTCAGAGATTTAGGATACCTAAAAAATGAAACTTTAGAGTGAGTTCCTCGGTTCTTACAACCGAATACTGAATAACATGGCAGGATGAACTACAGTCGCTTTAATTCACAAACAAATGTCGGAACACCGAATGGCAGGTTGGCTCCAGTGACACAAGCCTTGACGCGGAGAATGCTATAGGTAAAAATCATTGTAATAAAATTAGCAGCATAATTAGCAGTAGGTGATAATTTATCCGGTTTACCCTGTGGTGTTAGTGTACCCTGGGCTCGATAGCAGGAAACTGACAGTGGCTACTTGTATGTTTCTCAGCAAATCTTTCAATTGTGTTTGCTATGAAATTCAGGTGGTGCAATTACGACGTCATGAAGTTAGATCTATTAACAAGAGTTGAATAACGAATTATCTACTTCATGGGAAGCACCAAGGGGTTGGGATCAACAATTGTATGTTAGTACAATAAGTACAATAAATATGCTAAAAAAGTCTAATGAACTTAAACATGTTTTCATCCACAGGGATATTAGTTTCAGTCAGAGGCGGGAGCTGCAGTCCAGGAGAGAAGCCGGGCAGATTGGTAGAGCTGGAGGCAAGACAAGTGTTCCAAAGCAGAGTGTCCTTTCTAGCCAGGTGGTCGTGTGGGATGCCTCTTTTGGAGGTGGAAGTGGCTCTGTGAATCGTGTTTTCAGTCAAACTGTTGATTGCCCAGAGCTTAATGGTGATATTTTCCCTCCTCTGTGTAATTCTGCGATTGGAGCCAGTGCAGCTGCAGGTTCCTCAAATGGGAGAGGCAGGATGGTTTGGAGGGGGAGGGGTGGTAGGAAATCTCCACATTTAAACTCCTTGATTCCTTCCCCAGGCAGTTCAACCTAAAGCATCAGTCATATTAACAGGTTAAAGCTTCATGTTGTTGGAATTGCGGAGTCATGACTGTTGCCTATTATTGTATCTTCTTTTGTTGACATTCCAGGTTATGATATTATCCGCGGTGATACTGATGACTTATTACGGAAGCATGGTGTCTGTATTTAGGTGTTGTTTAGGTGATGTTAATGAATGAAGGGTAATTTACTATTTTTTGGTTACTCAAAAAGTTGATAGTGAATGAGCTTCTGTGAGCGATAATAATTGAAGTAAACCTGTGCTTCCACTTGCAGGGCACAATCTGACTCCAAGTTATGCCATCGTTTTCTGCAAATGAGGTTGAGTATTATGAGCAAGCATCAATAAACAGACACAAAGATAATGACAGGCTTGGTAATTAATTTCTTTGGTATTGATCCCAACTTAACTGAGAGTTGACCTCCATAGGTAATATAGAAGGGGAAAGGGAGATATATATAAACAGGAAAGGCGTCCAGAAAATCTTGTGGCGTCGATAAATCCCAGTTGTCTTGGGGGACTTTTATTCAAGTTCAGTCAAGCCAGAGTTCAGTTTTCGTCTTGCCTGAAGACGGGTGTCCTCATGGCCTCAGTAGCAGGGGGTGAAAGGCTGCACACAAAACATAGTTGGCTAACAATGTGTGACATGGAAGATAATCACATATCATTCTGCCTGCCTCATGCAGGCAGACAGATTGGGTGAATGTAATGAACAATTTTAAAAATCACAAGAGAAATAGCATACCACTAAGGTGTAGCTACCAGTAATAAAAAATGGAAGTCTTAAGCTCCATAATGCATGAATTTTACGGGCCTTGACATTATGTTCATGTCCCAGATATGCATTCTGGAACGCTAATAATTAAAAGAGATGTCAATATTTAAAAGATATTATTTACACTTTATAGGCACTATATAGCTATATATATCTATACATAGGCATGGATCAAGGTAGGGTGCTACTCAGAATTGAAGATTGCTATCATGTTAGCATAATTGACAATCTTGGTATGGCATTTGGCAGAGGAATCCCCCATAGCTAGCTTCATGCCTTCACAGTTGCAATCTTGCATCCAGGTATTTACAATAGTGTCTTGCTGCAGGAATCTGCAACTGTATTTATTAGTATGCTCTACACTAGGGATAGGACATATTAAACACTGTTATTCTCACCTGTCTTCTGTGGAGCAGTATCCAAGGTAAGCCTAAGTTAGTTGAATTGGCCCAGGCTATCTAGCCTAGCTACAGACTATCTATAGGTTTGGCCAGCAGTTAGTATTCGGTATGGAAACAATTTCCTCTGTGACCACAGTAACACTTCCTTAATTTGTTGCTATTTTGAACCTCCTTGCCTGTGTTTGTATGCAAAGATGTGATAACTGCCACGAGAACTACGATTTTGAACGACCCGCAGAAGAGTCTAGAAAAACCCCGCTTAGCTTGTTGCCAGATTTTTGTAAAAATATTTTCTCTGAATTTTGTAAAAATATTTCTCGGAATCATTTATTCCTTCTGATGCATGTTCCATGGCTTTTAGTGCGTGGGTATACATATTTATTTAGCCAAAATAAATATTTGTTGCACTGCCATTATGGTTGGAAGCTGTTTGTACTAGCTGAACGGAAATGTTGTAGCTACCTACAGAGATATGCAACAATGAGATCAAAAGATGCGATTGCTTAATCGTAATAGTGCTTGTGATGCACGTATAATGCAGGGTCAATTAAGGACCTCTACACGTATTTACATAGCTAAATCGTTGAAGTATCTGATAGTCAATACTTCACCGCCTAATGTAGCTGCTTTCCATGTTATGGTTGTGGATATCTTCTGTTTGGTGGTTTATCGTCCTCCATCATATGATCTTCGGGAAAATTCTAGATTGATTAGTTTTATGGTAGACTTTTGTGATAGCAGGGAAATTCTCATAATGGGTGATCTTAACCTACCATCAATTAAATGGAATCAAAATATTTTAGATTATTATGTTACTCCTACTGACAATGAGTTCCTGGAATGTTTTATTTCAATTGGCCTTACCCAATGGGAGAACGAACACACCCTGACTTCATGAAATGTTCTGAACTTGGTTTTATCAACTGAGACTGATAGGGTGGGTGATTTATCTGTTCTGCCTCCATTCCCTCACTGTGTACATTGTCCTTTAACTTTTCAGTATGTTATTACTTCTGAATTGTCTATGTTAAAACCTGGAAATGCTCCAACTTACCTCTGGCGTAGAGAAAAGTACAATCTAATAAAGTCTGCTTTCAGAGAGGTGAACTAGGACCTTGAATTTGATTCTCTGACTGATGAGTGTTTTCATAGATGCATGAAATCCTTTGTACTCTTGTTGATAGATACGTGATGGTTCGTTTGGGTGAACCTCGCCCACCGTGGGGTGAGTTCAAGCACGTGAATGTAATTTTTGGACGGAATCACGTGCTCACTGCTGTTGCACTCTCAGAGTTTAACGACCTGAATGTTAGATTCCGGAACTATGTTAACTGAAGTCACTCCCAATATGAGCAGTCTTTTGTTGACCAAATTAAATCCAAGGCCAAATTATTCCACTCGTATATACGAATGAAAAAGACCGGTTCTCCCTCTGTAGGTCTTTTGAAGATGATTAATGGTGATGTGGGGACTGATCCCTATTTGATGAGTGAGATACTTGCCTCTAGGTTTTCATCAGTGTATGTTTGTCTGAATCCCACATCTCCTGCTTCCCACCAGGTGAGTGATAATGTGATGGAGGACATTGTAGTCCGACCATCAGATGTGCAGCTGATCTTCTCTCAACTTGATGGTAATTCAAGCATGGTACCAGATGATCTACATTTATTGCTGTTGGAGTTTTGTTCCTCTGAGTTGACCTTTTAGGTATTATAAAGGTGAATATGTGGATATATTGATAAGTGAAGGGTGATTTACCCTTATTTTGGTTACACAAAAAGTTAATGAAATAGCTTCTGTGAGCTATAAGAATTAAAATGTGCTTTCTTTACCAAGGCACAGGAACATGATCTGACTCCAAGATATGCTATCCTTTTCTATCCTACGGTTGGGTGAATGTTCAAGCACTAAAAACAGATTAGGACAATGACAGGCTTTGGTAATAAATTTTGGTAGCTTTGAACCCTTTTACTTAACTCAGGGTTGTGATCCAAGGGTAATATAGAAGGGGAAAGGAAAAATATATAGGTTAAGATAAATAGACGGCGGAAAATCTTGGTGGCGTCAATGGATCCCCGAGGGAATGTCTTAGGGGGAACCTTGTTCAATTTCTTCTACCGTTCAAAATCCGTCTTGCCTGAAGACGGTTGTCCTCATGGCCTCAATAGCGGGGGGTGAAAGGCTGTCGACAGGAAAGGGGGGCTAACAATGTGTGCCAGGGAAGATAATCACATACCATTCTGCCTGCCTCATACAGGCAGACAGATTGGGTGCACTTAATAAACATTGCCTCACAAGATAATTATCATACCACTAGGGTGTAGCTAACAAGAACAAAAATAATGGAACTCTTAAGTTCCATACCATATGAATGATATTATTTACAAGCTGTCAATATTTTGACTCAAAAAAATAAAAATGTTATTCACACTTATAGGCAATATATATACAGTTCTCTCTATACAAGGGAATAGATCAAAGTAGGGTGCTACACAGAATTAAGATTTCCACCAATGACATCTATCTTGGTATGACATTTGGTAGAAGAATCCGCCATAGCTAGCATAATTGACAATCTGGTATGACACTAGGCAGCTTGTACCTTACACTGTTGATATCTTACATCCAGGTTGCCTTGCTGCAGAACACTGCACTATAGTTATTAGCCTGTTCTACACTGGGAATGAATAAGACGTAGATTAGGTCAAAGCTTCCTAGTACACTGGAGTCAATGTCCATGTGGCACCAAACGTGAATAAGACGTATTAAACACTTATTCTCACATGTCTTC
>SDVV010010151.1:0-16381 GCA_016164225.1 Gammarus roeselii
TAGCTACAATAGGCGCAAATGTGCCCTCTCGTGTGAGAATAGGCGCATATATGCCCTCCCAGGTGAGAATGACGACGAAAAGTGTATTGGTGGGTGAGGGTAGGGGTTACGGTGGGGTGGCAGTAGGGTTGTAGATGAATGGGTTATAATAGGGTATTGTGTGTGTATTGGGATTTGTATTGTGTATTGTGTGTTGGGTATCAATTGAGTTGTTCTGGTGTATACATAATTCTATAATTGCAATTTTTAATTGCGTAAGCATTTGGCGTTTTATTGTAATTCATTACTGGGCCGTTGGATTAGGATAAGCAAACATAAATATATCGTTTAATTTTATTACGAACAATTACAGGGTTATCTGCATGCGGTAGGAAATGTCAATATTCCGCACATATTTCCGTCGCACGAGTTTTAATTTACGGTCAGTTTCATGATGAATGTTTCTGCTATTGTATCATTTTTCCGTAATTCTATGTTGGAGAAATATTGAATAATCTTTTTTACTGGGGTATTTCGGCACAGATGATACGACAAGTATAGATAGTATTCTCCAAAAACCAAAAATTGATGACTTTGAATTGGTTTCTGTAGTAAGAGTGCTATGTTTGCGTGAGTTTTGTAATATGTAGCTATATTTCCTCCGTAGATTAATGGATTAAACCCAAACGAATCGAAAAAGTAGTTTGTTCTCATTTTTAAATGTGAGGATCCAATGCCTCATATTATTAGGGTAGCTTTCGCTGTTAACAATCATGTATCCGTCTATGGAATGCATGGGCATTTTATTTACGGCAAAGCATCCTAAATAGGTTTGTTTCATAAGTGGTTCGCTCTTGGATATGTTGTCAATTTGATTATTATCCATGTTTACTGTAGATAGTTGGGGAACACCCTCCTTGCTGAATTTATTTGGATGACCACGAGTGTATAACCTACCAGGAATAAGATCTTTGAAGTGGGTGCAACTTCACAATTCAGTTATACGTATGTTTGCTTATTTTTCCAGGTTGATCACATCTTCTGAGTCCGTCGGCCTTGTATCGATAACAATTAAACTTCTTCCTGACGGGAAATTTTGTCTTGTGATGAGATAAGAGCTGTTGCGCATTCCTAAAGCGGAAAGTGTTTGATGGTACGCTTGAGTGCACTCACTGGGAAACGATGATCTAATGTTGGTAGCGAAGTTTTCGTTCACATCGACAGGGACGTTTGTTACTTCGATATGTTGGAAAAAGTTGGGGTTGCGATCATATGCACCGCTATGTGCAGCTTGATCAATGAGAAACAATGCTAATTTATGTGAAACAGCTCCTTTAAAGAGGGAATCAATGGAAAAGAGTTTTGACCGATCGGGAACACGATTGTTCTGACAATGGGCCTATCGAACATGTATTAAAAAATTTAATTGTTTTTTGTGAGTACTTTATTTTGAGCAAGCAATGCTGTAGGGTATGGAATAACCTTCTTGCACCATAATTTGCACGAGTCTGTTGTATTGTTGTATTTTTGTATTGTTTATTGTCATGTAATGGTAAATCTGTACTTGCTTTTGCCAGTTCCAAACGTATATTTACGCTGACATTGTCCAATAAGCAGCTGTTGATCCCTGATACATCAAAGTTTACATCATATGCAAATACATCATATGTATACTATGACGCGTACTTTCTTGAATCCATGTCTCATTAGCGTTAAGATTAGCAAAGTTCCCCGCAGCGATGGTACCTGGAATCTGTGTTTGAAGGGATTTGTACATCGTATCCAACACTTTATTGTTCAGACCGGAACTTTCCATGAATCTATACGTTTTGAGTTTATTTAGGCCTATATAACTGTTCCTTTCACACTGAACGCGATTTAGGAACAATTTTAGACGATAGTCACGCTGTCCACGGGAATGGACGGGAATTAACATTGTGACAAAAGCGAACAGGTGGGAGTCGGTGGGGGGGGCATGAGTGAATGCCTCACGAGTCAAGGTTCCGGCCTCGTGATAATAGAGCTGAGTATTCGGGTGCCCCTACCTGTGTCCTGGAGAGGGTACGATTTTGTGTATTGAGCATTTAAATAGTACATCGATTTGGTGTTTATGTACCTATGTTAGTTATTTTAAGTTATTATATTATGTTATGTATACATAGTAGTTGACGGTTGGTGTGTGTTGAATTTGTATGTTTCTCATAAGTTGAACATGTTTTTTTTTTATACAGTTATAGGAATTTAGGCTACATGGGGTTTTGCCTCGTCCATATAGCACCTTATTTATAGTCATAGTTGGTAGATTTTTTGCAGCATTTTGTGTTTTATATATATATTTGACGTTCTCAAACGATTAAGCCGTGGATGCCATAGTTTAAGAAGATTTGCTTCAACCATGTTTATTGTGGTTTGAAAATTTCTCCAGCGGTTGCTTTTGATGCAGTGATACAAAATATTGGTTTGTTTTACGTCTTGACATCCGATTTCGTCCCGTTATAAGGTGACTTGGATAACAAATCTATCAGAAACCAGCATCTCTCCGTGAGTGACCACCATCTCCCCGTGCCCAGCTGCAAACATGGGAGAGTACTAGTATGGCGCAATGTCCAGACTGCCTGAGTAGTGCAGTGGTGCGACGGTGTCCAGCAGCGCTTGGAGCCAGTCACGAGACTGGAGCATGCACACGCCTTTTCAACCATTCGGCCAGTACACTACCTGCGGTTGTCCGCAGTACGGGCTATCCTCACAACTCCCACGCATCTCTGACGGTCCTGTTGTATCAACGCGTGCGACTGGAGATAAATTATCATTACCTATTTAGTTCAGTTTATTTCTTACAACGTCGGTAACGTATACCTGTATCACGGATTGATTGATCAAACACGTGGCTTATCGGAGTAGCATACATCATTTGGGAATGGTAGGTTACCCATTTATCGTATTTATTGGGTCTAATATAGAATAAAATGGGGATTTTATTGATTCTGTGTGATTTTTACAGATTATCATAGAACTTGTACTTTAACATGTATTTGTTATATACTCGTGAGAATTTAGGAGTTATTACGTTTGTAACTTAAACAGAACACAGTATTTCATCCGTAATTGGTCAGGAACTGTATAATATTGATGTTTCATGTGTATTTTCACATTCTTTTCGACTATTGACGTAGTTTTTTTTAGTTTTAGAAAATTTTGTTTTGTTACAAGTTGTTTTTTATAGCTGTTTACTGTATATTATTTAATTGCATATAGGATTACCCCCATGATATATCACCTAGCAGATAACTGTTGCTACCTGATACATCAAATTTGTTTACGTGTATTGTATGAAGAAATCTCCGAAGATGATATGAGCCGGTTCGAACAATTTATTAATTTTTGATGTTGAAAATATAGTTATCTCTTAATAGCTAAAACAAAAATCAAGAGAGTTGGAGATATCATTCATATATAGATGAAGGAAAAGGGAAGCAGGATTTGGGTAACTAATGTTGACGCGTTGCAGTCGTATCTAACAAAGTTTAAAGGAAAAAAGAAAGCAAATTTCGAAATTGATATGGTCCAGGTGGAAAATTATCATCGTGACTAATAAAGCTGAGGTAGTGGAAAACAAATTGTTCCGAGGAACATAAAACCTGGTTCGCATGCAACAATTTATCAAGGATGGAGATCAGACTGACTTTAAATTTGATAATTATCGAATAATTAAAATACAAGAAGAACAAGCAATACACGTGTGGAATCATGGGAATGGCACATCCTCCGGAATTTGCATTAAAGATTTGAAGGAGTATCTGGAGGATTTTGAGAGAAAGCTGATATATAGTGATGATGTTTGAACCATACTGTGTCAAATCAAATAAAAGCAAGGAGATATCATTGATGATTCAAGCAAGATCTGTAAATAATACTAATTAACATACCAATGAACCATGTATCTTCTTAATTAATCGATTCCATCAGCCTAAAACTCAACAAGTTAAGCAATGAATACATCGTGTCAGTCGGATGTATCAAAGATATACCGAAGTCAGTAGCATATGTTTCAAGGCATGAAACGAAGCACAAACTGGTAATAATCACAAATTAATCAGACAGAATCTGGGGGTAAATGTTCTTGATGTGATACAGTTTGATAGGATATATATCAGAATCAGATCCAACCTTGCTCAGTCGTCGATGTGATCCTGTTCTGAAAGTATGGTGTATAGCTGAGTTGGCGCTATTTCAATAGAAATGGGGGGATGGGGTGAGTAACCTGTGCAGAAGGGAAATAAATTTGAATAAAGATAAATCAACAAGCAATTTGTGGCGTCATCTCTAACAAAGTCATCGTCTAGAATATGAGAATTATCGGAAAGAAAAGGCAAATCATAGATGCAAGTCATCAATGGGTGTAGTGCCAGGAGATATTGAAGTAAAATAAGTATACCTGGTGTGTGATGAAGTGTTCGTTTGTGTGGAACTGATGACAAAAATATGGATTACTTATACATTCAAACAATCTACGTGTGAAAATGAGGCCGCTCTGCTAACTAATATGGGTATTTGACACCCATCTTTCTTCTATGGAAGCTTAAAATACGAACAATTTCATATGTGAGCAGCTAAGCGGAGCAATAACTTTGAACTCATCTCTACTGTGAACTATGCAACATTAAGTATATGTGTATGCTAGAAGATAGCAATGACACCGTATATGACTACAAAATGGTGTTTGTATGTCCTGGTGTCGTCATTGACAGTGTATAATATACAAAGTGCGTACATGTGAACATTAGTGAGCATATGTGAACATGGTGGCTGCAGCGCTCATTATATGTGTTCACGGTGGCAGCAGCGTTTCATTTTATGCGTACATTACTGCGTAAACGTTTGCACTAGTGCCGGCAGCGATCATTTTATGTGTATATTAGTGTGTACATGTGTGTACATGACATCGATGTCGGTACTGGTGCAGGAAACATGCATTATATGCGTAAATTAGTGCGTACATGTGTGTACATGTGTGTAAATGTTGCCGGAACCGGTGCCGGCACCGGCCATTATCTGCGTACATGTGTGTACATGGTGCTGGCAGCGGTGCCGGCCCCGGGGATTATATGCGTGCATTAGTGCTTACAAGTGTGTACAGGGTGCCGGTAGCGGTGCCGGCACCGACTATTATATGCGTACATTAGTGCGTACATGTGTGTACGGAGTGCCGGCACCGGCCATTATATGTGTACATTAGTGCGTTTATGTGTGTACATGATTCGGCACTGGCCATTATATGCGTACATTAGTGCTCACATGTGTATACATGACGTCAATGCCGGGACCGGCACTGCCCATTGTATGCGTACATAAGTATGTACATGTGTACATGGTGCCGATACTGGTGCGGGCAGCAGGCATTATATGCGTACATAAGTGTACATGTGTGACCATACATAACCATCAAACCTGTTTCAAATAGGTTAGGTGAGGATATCCCTACGCCTGATAGAGAGCACATTTACAGTCAATAACCAGTTATGCGGCGGTGGCCTCAGTCATACCATGCATCTGTTTCATCCATCTTCTCTGAATATATTCGATCCTAGTCACATCCTGTACATAACAGAGATTCCATTTACATGAAAAGTTGTCATGAATAAGGCTAATATGCGAGATGTACGAGTGCGGTCTTAACATCTGGGTTCTGTTCACTGTCGACCTAAGCACATCACTACAAAGACCATTGCCTCGTTGCACAATTGCTCTAACATAGGCACGAAATTTGGGCCAAACATCCACAGGAACTTGGCCAAAAGTTCAAATGAATACCAAAAATGTGAAACCCCATCTCTACACAAGGACCAGACCGTCCAGTAATAGATCTTCTAAAACGTAAAACGAAGGATATGCTAGGGTACCATGATGCAATCCACAAAAATGCAACACGGATTTACACCTCCTAAACGTATAATCCTCTGACTTAGGTTTATAACGTACAACAATAACGACACTGAAATACTTAAGTCATTTCTCTACTAAACCCTAACCGTTAAATCATTACCTATGATATATGGTATTTTGTGCACTCATGGAATACCTCCATTCATGGGATATGTGCACTCAAAGGAGACTTTCAGTCACACAAGAACTCAAGGGATGCCTGCCGTCATGGGATATGTGCATTTTTGGAATACCTCCACTCATGGGACAGGGCACTTTCACTCGCAGGAGACTTTTTGTTATCATACATTGACATAAATAGCTAATCAAGTAGGTAAGGCGTGATTTACATTCTAGAATTATGTTGACTGCGATCCTTACATCACAAAACTATATTAAAATGGTAGCACACACCCACACACATACGGAAATTTTATTGCATATCACAGCGCTAAGGCATATTGGTATATTTGATGCCATCAACACCGAGTCGTATCAGAATTTCGAATAATACAGTCTATCTAATGTGATGTATCAGGTAGTGACAGTTATCTGCTGGATGATGTATCATGAGGCTAATCCTATGTGCAAATAATTAATATACAGTAAACAGCTAAGAAAAACCATCTTGTAACACAACAAAATTTTCTATAACTAAAAGAACCTACACCAATAATTGTATAAAAATGTAAAAATATACATGAAACATCACAATTTTACAGTTCCTGGCCAATTACGCCTGAAATAATGTGGTCTGTGTATATTACAAATGTTATAACTACTAAATTCTTATGAGTATATAATATAAATGTTTCTAAATTCCAAACCGTATACAAAATTTATTCTAAAACTGGACTGGATCCAATATCTAGACGTATTTCGTTTCAATATTTCCAACACAACAACACATTTAGTGTAATTGATATATATTAAAGCACTAATTCTATGATAATCATTCAAAATTATACAGGAACAATAAAATCCCAATTTTATTCTATATTAGACCCAATAAATACGATAAACGGGGTATCCTACTTGTCCCAAATGATGTATGCTACTCCGATATACCACGTGTATGATCAATCGACCCGTGATCCAGGTATACGTAACCGACGTTGTATGAATTAAACTGAACAAAATAGTAAATGATCATTTATCTCCAGTGGCACGTGTCAACACAGCAGAAGCGTTAGAGATGCGTGGGTGTCGTGGGGATAGCCCCGTACTGCGGACAACCGCAGGTAGTGAACTAACCGAATAATTAAGAAGGCACGAGCATGCCCCAGCCTCGTGACTGGCTCCAAGCGCTGCTTGGAGCCAGTGGTCACTCACGGAAGATACTGGTTTCTGATAGATTTTGTTTTCCCAAGTCAACTGATAACGAGACGAAATCGAATGTCAAGACGTAAAACAAACCAATATTTTGTATCACTGCATCATAAGCGAACGCTAGAAAAAAAATCAAACCACACCAAACATGGTTGAACCAAATCTTCTTTAAGTATGGCATCCACGGCTTAATCATTTATGAACGTCAAATATATATGAAACACAAAATGCTGCAAAAAAATGTACCAACTATGACTGGAAATAAGGTGCTATATGGACGAGCCAAAACCTAATGTAGCCTAAATTCCTATAACTGTATAAAAAGAACCGTTCAAATGACGAGAACAATACAAATTCAACATATACCAACCGTCCACTACTATGTAAATATAACACAATATAATAACCTACAATAACTAACATAAATACATAAACACCAGATCAATAAACTATTTAAATGCACAATATACAAAATCGTACCCACTCCAGTACAAAGGTAAGGGCACCCGAATGTACAGCTCTAATATCACGAGGTCGGAACCTTGACTCATGAAGCATACTCATGCCCCCCTTGCCGGCTCCCATCTGTTCGCTTTTGGCACAATGCTAACTCCCGTCCAGCCCCGCGGACAGCGTGACTAGCGTCTAAAATTGTTCCTAAATGGCGTTCAGTGTGAACGGAAACAGTTATACAGGCTTATTAAATAATCTCAACGCATATACATCCTTGAAATGTTCCGATCTAAACAATTAACCACTTCAAACACCGATCCCAGGTACAATCTATGCGACGAATTTTGCCTATCTCAACGTTAATGAGACATGGATTCAAGAAAGTACGCGTCATAGTATACATATGATGGGACCTCTAAACTCTGATGTATCAGGGAGCAACAGTTACTTATTGGACATTGTCAGCGTAAATATACGTTTGGACCTGGCAAAACCAAGTTCAGTAGATCAATACATCTACGTAGTAGACTCGTGCAAATTATGGTGCAAGAAGATTATTCTATACCCTACAGCACTGCTTGCTCTTAATAGAGCACCTACAAAAAACAATGACATGATTAAATACATGTTCGATATGCCCATTGTCAAAACAATCGTGTTCCCGACCGGTCAAAACTCCATTTCCAGTTATTCCCCCTTAATGAGGTTGTTCCATATAAATTAGCCATATTTTTCTATGATCAAGCTGCACAAAACGGTGCATATGATCGCTACCCCAACTTTTTCCAACATAACGAAATAACAAACGTCATTGTCGATGTGAACGGAAACTACGTTACCAACATTAGATCATCGTTTCACTGAGAGTGCGCTCAAGCGTACTATCAAACACTTTCAGCTCTAGGAATGCGTAACAGCTCTCATCTCATCACAAGACAAAATTTCCCATCAGGAAGAAGTAAACTTGTTATAGATTCAAGGCCGACCGACTCGGAAAATGTGATCAACCTGGAAAAAAAGTAAACATACGTATAACAGTGAATTGTGAGGTTACGCCCACTTCAAATGAAATCTTTTTCCCGGTAGGTTATACACTCAGGGTCATCCAAACAAATTCAGCAAGGAGGTGTTCCCAAACTATCTACAGTAACCATGGATAATAATCAAATTGACAACATATCCATGAGCGATCCACTTATGAAACCAACCTATTTAGGATGTTTTGCTGAAAATAAAATGCCCATGCATTCCATTGACAGATACATGATTCCTAACAGCGCAACATGAATATGAATAAACATGAATAAACGCTACTTTTTCGATTCGTTTGGGTTTAATCAAATAATCTACGGAGGAAATATAGCTACATATTACAAAACTCATGCAAATATAGCACTCATACGACAGAAACCAATTCAAAGTAATCAAACTTTGGTTTGTGGAGCATACTGTCCTTACTTTGCGTATCATCCATGTCGAAATACCCCTTTACAAAATATTATCCAACGTTTCTACAACAAAGAATTATACAATAGCCCAAACATTCATCATGAAAGTGACCGGAAAGAATAACTCGTGCAACCAAAATATGTGCGGAATATTGACTGTTCATACCGCATGCAAATTACTCTGTAATCGATCCTAATAAATTAAACTATATAACTATGTTTGCTTATCCTAATCCAACGGCCCAGTAATGAATTACATTAAAACGCCAAATGCCTACGCAATTAAAAATACCACTATATACTTATGTATACCCCAAAACAACTCAATTTCTACCCAACACACAATACACACAACACATCCCAATACACACACAAAACCATATTATAACCCATTCAACTACAACCCTACTGCCACCCCACCGTAACCCCTACCATGCCACTAGGCCCACATTCCAAGCCTCACCCCTCCTTCACTGCATTAACAGTCGCAGTAAATGCACATTCCACACCTAAATCACACTTCTTCTTCTCATCGTGTGGCCAGCCCAAGGATACAGACACTTCTGTTTGTCGTGTTGCCAGCTCAAGGATGCAGACAATTCTTTTTATCATGCTGCCAGCTAAAGGATACAGACACTTCTGTTAATCGTGTTGCCAGAACAAGGATACAGACGCTTCTGTTTATCGTGTTGCCAGCTAAAGGATACAGACACTTTTGTTAATCGTGTTGCCAGACCAAGGATACAGACACTTCTCTTTATCGTGTCGTCAGCCTAAGGGGACAGCCACTTCTGTTTATCTCGCCCTGCCTCGCCCCATGTGAGCAGCGTCTCCTGCCTTTCCTCTGAACATCGTTCCGCAGCTACGGGACTCCTCGACTTGACTCCGGCCATCTTCCCGCTGCTACGGGACCTCGCACCGCTGTTACGGACATCGTACCTCTGCTGCGGGACATCGCAACAACAAAATAACCGTTAATGGTTACAATAGCCGTCATTGCATAGTTTGGTCATGATAACCTATTTCAACACTGTGAAAACAAGTGTATTAATTTATGATATATTGGTTTGATTTAAATTTTTATATGTATTATAGCTGTGCCCATACTACCTGTCTGTTCCTTAGCTGTTATTCACTAGTACACTGACTTTTAACACTTCAAATGCAACTGCATTTGAAGTGTTAAATGCAACACAACTATATTTGAAAACGTATTTCCGCACTGTTAGGATGCTTCTGTTAGAATGACACACTGTTAGAATGCAGCTCTGGTTCGTTTACCTTTTATTTTAGCGTTGTTGGTATTCAAATAATCAGTATTTTCAAATGAAACCGGTTTGCAGTAACAAAATCAGAGGGAATTTGGAGTGGGCAGTATTATTGCACTAAACTCTGAAAACATAAACCAAGCAGTCACCATTTGACCAAGAAAGATTATGTCCATGTTATGTTGTCAGTTTACTTATTGGGGAATACGTACCGAAAAATATCTCAAATGAACTCAATACCCAAAATCTATCCCGCACGCCTCCGACAATTATCAAATCAAATCAAATCAATTAAATTAAAATCAAATCAATGAACGGGAGCACTACTGCCAAAGTTCAACTACATGAATATATAAAGTTTTTGTAACTGTTTTTACTCCAGTTCCATTAGAAAAAAAGGGACCACAGGTTATACAGAATTATCTGTCTGTGTGACATTTGCATCAATCATAATCAAGTGGAAACTTCTGTGACTTAAATACTAGGAGTAACTGTATAAGAGATTTTCTCTCTAAGGGTGCCCTCACGCCTCTCCCTCCTCCCCCGCGCCCCTACAACCGTTGTCAGAGCCGATCGTCCCCTACACCTCAACCTTATTCCAAGATGTTACTGGTATTACGATTTTCAACATTGTCAAATGTGGCCGGTTCTCTGTCACAAAACCACAAGTATCTTGTATCAGGTAGTATCATTGTATTATACCACTTTACATCTCGCAGCTTAGAATCGTGCTACGATTTCATAACACCCCACTTACTGAATTGTAATTATTTTTTCGTCATCTTCTGATACTCCGCCGGTCAAATCATGATATCATTCCTTTATTGAGAAGCAGATGATATCATTCCTTTATTGAGAAGCAGATGGGAGCAGCTACGAGTTAGTTAACTTTGCATTCAACCCAAATCCCGCAATAGGAAGTACCCTAGCGCTAACGCGCAGCCGACTCTCCTTCGTATTATTCCCGTTTTAATTCTGTTTTCGAATCGTCACATCCCGTATCTAATTATATTATTGCATTCATGTCTGCTGTCTACATGAAATCATAAAAAATAGAACTCAAGCTAACGGTCCGTTTTCCCAACGGTAAATTCTATAACAGTCCAAGATGGTTCAGGCTAAGCTAGAATGTGGCATCTGCCACACTTTGTACGCCCCCGAACTAATGGACTGGAAAAGTTCTTCTGTCAGGACTTTGCGTAGCAGTCCCTCAAATGGGGAATGCAAGACATTGAACTGTAAATTTTATCAAACAGCAGAGGAAACCAAGCAACTGAAAGCATAAATCAGTGACGCCTCCGATGGCTTATCCTAAACAAAGACAGTCTCATCCAATGGCTTATCCATAACAGAGACAGTCAACACGGATACAAGATTGATAGATGTTGAATTAAAATTGGAAAATGTGCTGAAACAATTTCACGAATTTAAAGATCTGATAAGCAGCGAAGAAACTGTCGAGGCCACCCAAAGTCAAGTGAAAGAACTCCAAGTTCACCTAGACTCCGAATTCGCCAAGAAGCTTTCGGCTCTAGACGATGAGACAAACGATCGTATTAAACCGATAGAAAACTCTGTCAAAGATAGCGAGGCACTGTACTCAACTGTAGTTAGTAAGAAGCTCATATAAGTGCGAATATGTCCTGTGAAGGAATTAGAATTAGCGGTGGGCGGGGTAGGGCGCAAAGCTGCAACCTTTGACTCAAGCGGGCGTACGGCGGTTTGCGCAAAAACGGCGAGCGGGGGACGGACGAACGGGAGGACGGACGGACAGCTTTCGGATTATTCATAAGGTATTTTAATAGGTTATATATATTATTAGGTTTTTATATGTTGATAGGTTATATAAATAGAACGCTTACACATTACCTTTGGTGTTCGCAATTCAATGCTGGGGCATACTGTAGTACATTTCAAAGCAAGTCATGTTGTTATGTGCAATTTCAGTGTCAATTTAGGATTTCTTTCGTAGTTTGTACGTTTATGTCATTGAACAATCTGTTTTTTATTGTATTTTTTATCTCTATTGTATTTATATATATATTTTTTCTCCTTTAGATGGTTCTATTGGGGTACACTCGGTCACTAACTGTTGCTCCTTGTATATATTTACTCCATTCTGGTATGAATAGTTTTATAGCAAATTTCTGGAGGGGTGGGGGTGTAGAGATCCCCTCGGCAAGAAGTTGGATGCCCTCCTGGGAAATTTAGGTGAGATTGCTGTTACCTATTCTTTGTCTTATACATATATATATTTCCGATTCATGTTTGATATGTTTGAGTGTATGTTTTGTTATATACTTATGTCTGGATTATAATTCTATATATTTTTTCGGTACAAATATGTTTGTATTCTTATCTAATTGTGGTACATTTGACTCATTCGGAGGTTGTTTGGTGGAGTTTTTTAGCGGTGATACCAGCTTGATATTGAATATAGGCTATGTTTTGTGTTTTCCATCTATTTATTTCATATGTATATAATATCCATAGTAATAGAATGGTTTATTTGATTGGCAGTTTGCGGGTTAATGTATATATTTCTTAAGATGCTGTATCTTCGTTACGAGATTCTGTATACTCCATAGGGCAGTATCCAGGTTTTTTAACCAGATATTTATCGGTATTCCATTAACGCGATATTCCAATAGCGAGAGTAGCTGAACGATATGGATTTATTGTAAGTTATTATATTAGGTTATGTATTCTTAGTAATGATCGGTGGATTTATGTTGATTTTTATAGCATTTAGGATATGTTAGGTATGCATCGTCCACATTATTTCAGGCATAATTGATCAGTTATTGCATCATTTTGTTATTTTAATATGTATATATGATATTCTGTTACGATTAAGTCGTGGTTACCTTTGTTAAAGAAATGTTAATTTAACCCTGTTTCTGGCTGAGTTGGAGGCTTATTTCATCAGATTTTGTAAATACTATAGCGTGTTCGTGTAGAAGCATTCCACATCATTTACTATAGGTTTCAGTTAAGTCGCTCGTATGTCTTTGTATCCTATACACATTAATTATTTGTTTGGTTACATGCTAGTTCTTTCTCGTTTATCGCGTTTTTTAATGTATGTTTTGGGTATGGTAGAGAATTAATCTTCTCGCTTTGTTATGTCTCAAACATTCTAGTATATTTTCGTTTAGTTTAATACGTTCTCTGTACAGTTCCCATCTTCAATGCAATCTGTTGGTTATTTATACAATATCGGAATATTAGGATATATTACTTGTGTATCTACAATGTAGAACATTATTTCAGATATAATTTAGTTACAAGCTTTATAATTTATTGGTGTTTTATATATCTTCTAACATCCTGGCACAATATTTGACGTGGTTATTATTGATATAGAACAGTCGATTTGTTACACACTTGGTCTTGCTGTTAGGGTATTGTATGTTTGTTGTAGGACCATTTTTCAATGTTTAGAAGTAGTTAGAGAGTCCCCTAGGCAAAAACCTCATTCTGTTTATGCCTATTTGTGTAAGTAGACCGATTTACTGGGACGGATGCCCAGTGTATTACAATTTTAATGTGAATTAGGGCAGAGTAGAGAAATATGTAGTTATTTTATTATTGTTGTTGTTGAGGTTGTAAGATTTTCCACGATAATCATAGGAATGTATGTTTAAGAGGTGTATGTCCGTACTGCATCTTTGTGGAATATCGTTCGTGAAAGTAGCAAGCGTATAGTTTAACGTTTTACTGGATGGTGGGTATTGTTGTAGAGGTGGTTTACACTCTTTGGTAGTCATTTGAACTTCGTCCAAGTTCAACGTGAATTATGTACGTTCTTGTAGACGTCGATCTTAAGTTCCATGGATTTGTTAGAGAGGTTATCCGACAAGCTGCTATTCGTTGTAGTGATTTACTCAAGTCGTCAGTGAACAGAAGCCCAGCTTTTTATGTCCACACTCTTTGAGACTCATGTTAGCTTTATTCTTGACCCCTATACCTATGTCTAGATTCTTGGTTATGTCCAGGATGTGACTTTGCTCGACGTTGTTCAGAGACGATGGACTAAACAGATACTTGCTACGTCTGAAGTATTGTACCATGACTGCGTATTTCCTTAGTTTTTTTATATAATAGTGGTAGATTACTGAGAAGTGACGTAGTTAAACATTGTAGAGTTCATTGTTATGACACAGTGGGCTTGGATTTGTACTACTAGAGGCATAGCGTCAGTTAGGAGTAGTATATATAGGCGCAAGACGCGGATGTGAAGGATTAAAGATAGGGATAAAAGAGCCGTTCGGGGTAGGACACGATGCATGCAACCTTGAATCAACCGGTCCGTACGCGGGGTAAGCGCAGAAACGAGGGGCGGCGGAGGGTACCGGAACTGGTTTACCGCGGCCAGCCGGAATATTTACATAAGGTTATTAGCATTTCAATGCTTGTGGTGATATTGCAACATCGTTGCTTTCATAATGAAAGTTCACTGCTATGTCCTCTGAATGATTTTTAGGGGATATTGACAAACATTTATAAGATATTTTTTATTGACAATTACATAATAATTTACAAGCTGTATCAAACGTCAAGACTCCACACATATTCTTCTTGCAGGATTGTTGATTTCGCGACACGTTCATAATGATTTTTTCAACCTTAAAATCATTTCTTCGTCGAGCGCTTTTGGAGAATCACTCGATTATCTTTTTAACTGGTACATTTTGACATAGATAATAGGCAAAGTAGATGCAGTAAGCTCCACAGACAAACGATAGATCACTTTGGATTGGATTCTGTAGTACAAGTTGTATTTTTGCATGGATATTAAAATACGATGCTATATTTCCTCCATATATTTTTGGATTGAACCCAAAGGATTCAAAAAAATAGTGTTTGTTTCCGTTTTTGAATATTAGGATCCAATGTCCCATTTTATTAGGATCGCTTTCGCTGTTAACAATCATGTAACCGTCCATTTGATGCATGGGCATTCTGTTTTCCGCAAAACATCCTATATAGGCACGTTTCATAATTGGAAGGCTCTTGGATATGTGGTCAATTTGATTAATATCCATGTTTACTGTAGATAGTTGGGGAATACCCTCCTTGCCTAATTTATTTGGATGACACCGAGTGTATAACCTACCAGGAACAAGATCTTAATCGTAGTGGGTGGATTTTCACAGTTCACTGTTATACTTATGTTTACTCGTTTTTCTAGGTTAATGACATCTTCAGAGTCGGTGGGTCTTGTATCTATAACAAATATACTTCTTCCTGCAGGGAAATTTTGTCTTGTGATGAGATGAGCGCTGTTACGTCTCCCTAGAGCTGTAAGGGTTTGATGGTATGCTTGGGCACACTCTCTGGAAAACGATGATCTAATGCTGGTTACGCAGTTTCCGTTTACATCAACAATAACGTTTGTGATATCATTATGCTGGAAGTAATTTGGATTGAGATCATATGTTTCGTTATGTGCAGCTTGATCAATGAGAAACAGGGCTAATTTATGTGGAACAACCCCGTTGAAGGAAAATCAATGAAGATTGAGTTTTAACCGGTAGGAAACAGGATTGTTTTGACAATAGGTCGATCGAACATGTATTCAATCATGTCATTGTTTTTTGTGAGCGCTTTATTGAGAGCAAGCAAAGTTGTAGGGTATGGCACAACTTTTTTACACCATAATTTACATTAATCAACTAAATAGATGTATTGTTCATTGTCATGTGTTAGAAGAACGCTACTAGGTTTGGCCAGCTCTAAACGTATATTTACGCTGACATTATCCAATAGATAACTATTGCTACCGGATACGTCAAAGTTTAGTGGTCCCATCATATGTATACCATGACGTACACTTTCTTGAATCCAAGTCTCATTTTCGTTTTGATTAGCAAAATTTGCCGCGACGACGGTATCTGGAATGGGTGTTTGCAATGATTTATACATCATATTCAACCCTTTATTATTTAGATCGGAGCTCTTCATGGATGTATAGGCGTT
>SDVV010010152.1:0-16381 GCA_016164225.1 Gammarus roeselii
TAAACCAGTGAAAACTGTGGGCCCTGCTGCTGACGACGGTTCCTCGGTACATTCGGGACCCAGAGTGTAAGTTGAGGGGCTACCGGCCGGACCCTTTAGCACAAAAGGGCTAAGTTGTGTGAATGTGAGCGTGTGAGGGTGTGAGGTGCGCCTTGCCGTCGGCCACCCCCCTTTCTGGGGGATGCGGCCTAGTGTCTGTATCTGTATCTGTAGAATAGTCGAGTATCCAGTTAACATCCTTTATTTCATTCTTTTCCCTAACGTTTGAGCGCAAGTCAGCAGTCTCATAAATATTCAACTTTCCTCGGGAGTGATGTAATTTATCTCATGGAGAAAATGTGTATGTTGGTGAGTTTCCTTGACAAAAAATGGACGGTAGCAAGAGGCTTGTGACAATAAAATAAAAAAAAAACAGTCAGATAATCAATTTCAAAATTGAATATATTTATTTACATATGCACAATACGTCACAAATATCAAAACCTAATGAGAAAAGACACAAACAAGCAGATCATCAGGAAAGGTCAAGCTGAGCAGAGGCAGAAGAATTCGGCAGAAATCAGCAGGATCAGGTAGACAAGGCGACTATAAGTAAGGATGAAACTTCGTGAAAACTGAACAGTTTCATTAAAGGACACAAGAAGCCTAGAAATAATAAAAATTGCAAACAAAGCTCATAATTACATTGCTCAGGAACAAAAGTAAATGGAGAATTACGAATTGACTGCCTATTCATTGTACCGTATAATAATTGAACTCCGAAACTGATATAATTGAGATCGCAATTATTGTGATGATATAAAAGAATAAAACATTCAACGACATTCAAGTGCAGTATGTGGTGCACAGCAGCGCAATCAAAACAAGGATCATCTGCAGCGATCAGTGACGTCAGATTCAAGTGCAATATGTGGTGCACAGCAGCGTAATCAAAACAAGGATCATCTGCAGCGATCAGTGGCGTCAAATTCAAGTGCAGTATGTAGTGCACAGCAGCGCAATCAAAACAAGGATCATCTGCAGCAATCAGTGGCGTCAAATTCAAGTGCAGTATGTGGTGCACAGCAGCGCAATCAAAACAAGGATCATCTGCAGCGAGCAGTGGCGTCAGATTCAAGTGCAGTATGTGGTGCACAGCAGCGCAACCAAAACAAGGATCATCTGCAGCGATCAGTGGCGTCAGATTCAAGTGCAGTATGTGGTGCACAGCAGCACAATCAAAACAAGGATCATCTGCAGCGTTCAGGGGCGTCAAATTCAAGTGCAGTATAAGGTGCACAGCAGCACAATCATAACAAGGATCATCTGCAGCGATCAGTGACGTCAATTTCAAGTGCAGTATGTGGTGCACATCAGTACAATCAAAGCAAAGATCATCTGCAGCGATCAGTGGCGTCAGAGAAACTCAATGCGCCACGTCGTAGAAAGGAAGTCCAGCATTGCGTATGTGGCTATAGGCCAAGTGGGAGAGAGTGAACTATTGGACTTCTCCGTGAGTGCTTGTACCTAAGGACCAGGATATTGTAACGCTAAGAAGTCCAGGAACTTTTTTCCCTGTGGCAGGGAGTATGAATACCTGCTACCGTGCCCCTTGATTGCCGTAAGAGGTGACATATGGGCGGAGCGATGGAGTGGCGATATCTTCCGCTGTAAATTCAGGTCCCTCTAAGACGGCAAGACAAGCTGGTGAAAGAGAAGCGCACGTCGTTCCGAACCCTCTTGTTAGGATATCGCTAATATTGTGCGTGATTTAAGCACAGATGAAGCTCAGAGAAGAGAGCTTGGCGAGATGTTTGTGAAAAAGAAATTTGATGTGATGGCGCTGAGTGAGACAATGTTGAAAGGTAAGGGCGAATGTAAGTTGGGTGTGGTAAGTGAAAGGAAGTTGGGCGTGGAAGAAGATGGAGTACGAGAAGGAGTGGTGTTATTATTGAGTGATTGATGTGGGTGAAGGTTAAGTTATGTATAGAGAGAAAGATGGGCGATTGTGAATGCTTACAAAACAGGTAGCGAGAGAAGTGAGGAGGAAGAGTAGCATTTTGGAATTTGTCTGAGCAAGTACATTGAGAGTTTTGGAGGTAAATATGTGGTAGAACCATGATAAGGGGTATGGCGTTCCAAGTAAAAAGGACAGTGAGTGCTTGGTTCCTAGTGGAAGTACGACTGTTCAATCTCTACATGGAGGGAGTGGTCAGAGGAGGGGACGCGAGTGTATAAGGTCGAGGTGAAGTGTTGTTACGAGTAAATTGGTCGAGTTGGCAGTTGAAGCAGTTACCGTTTGCTGATGATACGCCATTGGGGCAGATTCGGAGGCCAAGTTGCGAAGGTTAGCGTCGGAGTCTGGTAGAGTGTGTGAGGGAGAAATCTGCAAATTATTGTTGGTAACAGAAAATGAATGAGACGTTCGAGGAATAACAATGAGAGCGAATTCAGCGTTCTTCTCTAAGAAGAGTTATTGAAGGAAGTTCTGTGATTTGAATACCTTGGCTTTCATGTGAAAAAGACTGAACTGGTGGAAAATGAAGTGAAATCTGAAGTTAAGGAAGGGTGTACAGTGTTGGGTGCTCCGAAGAGTGTAGTGAGCTGTAAGACATTGCAGGAGAAGCTTTCCAAACTGTGTTCCACTGGGAGGAGATGTTAAGGGCGAGAGCAGAAGAGAGAAGAAGGTTAAACGTTCCTCAGGTGAAATACTCGAGAGGCATGCCCGGATAACGCTGCGGGATAGGATCAATACAGAAGGTTAAATGTTCCTGAGGTGGAATGTTCGAGAGGCATGCCCGGATAACGCCGAGGGATAGGATCAATAAAGAAGGTTAAACGTTCCTGAGGTGAAATGTTCGAGAGGTATGCCTAGATAACACTGAGGGATAGGATCAATAAAGAAGGTTAAACGTTCCTGAGGTGGAATGTTCGAGAGGCATGCCCGGATAACGCTGAGGGATAGGATCAATAAAGAAGGTTAAACGTTCCTGATGTGAAATGTTCGAGAGGCATGCCCGGATAACGCTGAGGGATAGGTTCAATAAAGAAGGTTAAACGTTCCTGAGGTAAATGTTCGCGAGGCATGACCGGATAATGCTGAGGGATAGGAGCAATAATGACGTTGTGCGAATTAGAACGAGGATAGTACGCAAGTTGGAGGACAGAGTAGATTCTGGTACTCTGAGGTGGTTTGAACACATGGTGGGAGTGGATGACTGAAGATTGGTGCAAGGAGTGATGAAAACGGGGGTGAGTGAGCGTGTGCCTAAAGGAACACCAAAGTTTGGTAGATGACTGGCGTGAAGCAGGCTGAAAGAAGAGACATTTGTGTATAGGTAATGAGAGACGTGTGGCAATAGATAGACGTGTGTTACTGAGTGTGGAGAATGATTGTGAATAGATGTATTTGGCAAGGCCCTTATATCCAGGTAGGTTGGGAATCCGGGTACAAATAGACAAAGAAAACAGAAGCATTTACTATTCTTAAATCGGCAGTTCTACTGGAGCAGATGATGACCCATGTACAAAGACCAAGCTGCTGCAAATAATCCAATTAATTATAATCCAATGTTAAATCGCAGGTCAAGAAAGATACAGCCGTATTGCGTACATGGACATTTCATTAACAGATAATTTTTTACGAATTGGCAGTTTTTGATAAAAAAATTATCGAAATAGTGACGCCCATACATGCATGCATCACATAAATTCATATACATTCTATATTTCCTTGTACAAGTTAGAAAAAGGAAGAAAAGGCAGTTGTACAGGGTGGTATCTACAAGGCGTCTAAAGCTCTCATTAAGGGGCGCTAGAGGCAGTTCAGGCAAGAGCAGGGCACCAGGTCACGCTGGCAGATTATTAGCTACTAGGAAGAGATAACTATACATGAATAAAACAAGAACCAATGAAAGCACTGTAATGTTTCATATTCAAATGCTGCCCCAACGGCCTCCATAATGTCTACTCAAACGGATCTGCAAAAGCCAAGAGGATGTAAATTTCGTCCAGAAGGAGGTAAAAAAAAATCCTAAGCCTCCCTCTTTGTTTTATTTGAGGTCAGGTTTGTCTGCCTGCACCATCATTTGCAAGCATGGCCAAGCAGGTGCTGCATCATCAAGCCAATGGATCTTAGCAAGCCAACGGAGGCACTCAACTGGCGAGGCTGGTAAAGTATATTTGTGAGGCAATCCTGGACCGTAAACATAAAAGGTAATAACGAAGGTAACAAGAAACTGTCAGTTGAATGTATGACTGTTTTCCTGGTTCTAACTAAGCAGGACTTGCAATAGGTGCCTTTGTCCGCATTCCGTCCGGTTACTGCTGATGCCCGACACTGTTGACACAAACTGAAGAGTGAGTCAACAACCCTACCTCAGCGCCCTCATGCGGAAGCGGTTCTATAATGTACTATGGCACTACGAAGACACGGCTCCTACTCGCAAAGATTGAACAGACAGTTATGCTAAAATTTCCAGTTTCCTGTTGACATACTCAGCTTCAGTCCTCTCCCTATGGCGTCATGTAAATAATGTACATATGCACGTCATATTAATGATAAAGCACATTCGGTAATGAATTGATTCGTAGCTTCAAACTCATAAGAACGAGCTCGTAATGTGACTTTCGTCCCTTGAATCACGAGACACACGACCAGATTCGTCGGCGAACATCATGCCTGTCACCAGTTGACAAACGACCAGGTGTGTCAACCAACATCATGCCTGCCACCAGTTGACAAACGACCAGGTTAGTCGGCCAACACCATGCCTGTCACCCCAGGTTCGTCGGCCAACACCATGCATGTCACCAGTTGACACACGACCAGGTTCATCGGCCAACATCATGCCTGTCACCCCAGGTTCGGCGGCCAACATCATGCATGTCACCAGTTGACACACGACCAGGTTCGTCGGCCAACACCATGCCTGTCACCAGTTGACACACGACCAGGTTCGTCGGCCAACATCATGCCTGTCACCAATTGACACAGGACCAGGTGTGTCGGCCAACATCATGCCTGTCACCAGTTGACACACAACCAGGTTCGTCGGCCAACATCATGCCTGTCACCCCAGGTTCGTCGGCCAACACCATGCCTGTCACCAGTTGACACACGACCAGGTGTGTCGGCCAACATCATGCCTGCCACCAGTTGACAAACGACCAGGTTAGTCGGCCAACACCATGCCTGTCACCCCAGGTTCGTCGGCCAACACCATGCATGTCACCAGTTGACACACGACCAGGTTTGTCGGCCAACATCATGCCTGTCACCCTAGGTTCGGCGGTCAACATCATGCCTGTCACTAGTTGACACACGACCAGGTTTGTCGGCCAACATCATGCCTGTCACCAGTCAACAAACAACCAGGTTTGTCAGCCAACATCATGCCTGTCACCAGTTGTCACACGACCAGGTTCGTCAGCCAACATCATGCCTGTCAGCAGTTGACACACGACCAGGTTCGTCGGCCAACATCATTCATGTCACCGGTTGACACGTGACCAGGTTCGTCGGCCAACATCAGGCCAGTCTTGTCTAAAGGCGGTTGGAATATTAAATCTTGTTCAACGCTAAGTACACAGTTATAATTAATAACGTGATCATCTTAATAAAATGCTGCATGAACCGTTGACACTGATGTGCCAACATGGCAATCTGGACGACAGCCCAACATAAGGTGACTGGAGGCACGATGTGCTTCACACGATGTCCATCAAAACATGTGACGAGCATCACGGGCAAACACAATAAATGACAAATCTCTCTGCAACAGATTCGTGACATAGCCGTTGGTAATTTCTTCAATCCAGCCATTGGGCTGCTATGATCACATTACAAGTGAGCACATGTTATGATTGCCTTGTTTGTCAAGGGAATCAACTGTTAACCAGAAGAGTGAGCCATCGTGGCAACGGTTCTGCCAGCTTACTAAAGAGGACGCGGAGAGCAACGGGCTAGTGATGTAGTGTTCTGCCTGCTGCCTAAAGAGGGCGCGGAGAACGGCGGGGGGAGCCCAGCGTTCGCGCTAAAATTATTTCCGCACACGCGCACTATCGCCACTTCACTTCACCTCAGTGTCATGGCCGGACACTGTCATAACCGCTTCAAATCTTTCATCAGGCGTGTTCTCGACCTAAACGATGTTTCAGTCCACACGCATTTTCCGCCAATTTAAAATCTGCCAATGTCATATCTACACTGTATTTACACCTAAACAGGCGTACCAACCTACTGGTTATCACTTTAATGAAACTTTTCAATAAAAAAACGCTAAAAAATGGCATTACTTTAGAAAAGTACGTTTGTTTGCCCCGCGGGTTAGAAATACGTACCTCTGCCCCACGGGTTAGAAACACGTACCTTAGGTTAGGTTAGGTTGGGTAGGAAAAGTTTCATTAAAGTGGTAACCAGTAAAATGGTACGACTCGTGGCTGATTCTGACGTGGACTGAAACAGAGTTTAGGCAGAATGTCACTGGCAGATATGACATTGGCTGGTGTGACTGAGAAACGCTATGAATGTTCTCTGTTAAAAAATGGTACCGTAGGTAGGCAGTCGGAACAACTTGTGGCTGATAAAGCAGTTGGCGGAGATGAAAGAGACTGATCTGACGTTAACTATAAGAGAATTTAGCGCCAGGGATAGCGAACCGCGGCGGGCTTGTGATGTAGTGTTTTGCCTGCCGCCTAAGGAGGGCGCGGAGAGCGGCGGGCTTGTGATGTAGTGTTCTGCCTGCTGCCTAAAGAGTGCGCAGAGAGCGGCGGGCTTGTGATATAGTGTTCTGCCTGCTGCCTAAAGAGGACGTGGAGAGCAGCGGGCTTGTGATGTAGTGTTCTGCCTGCTGCCTAAAGAGGGCGCGGAGAGCGGCGGGCTTGTGATGTACAAGCGTCGAGTTGCTTTCGCGGCAGAGCACGGGCCGGTAAACGGAAGTTAATGGTCAATTGTTTGAGGTCATTAGACCACAACATAATATGGAGACTTAATTGGACGATTGATGATGACGACGTTGGTTCTTGCAGTGAGAGTACCTCTTCAAGCTGGAGAACAACCCTACACTCATAACCCCTCGATTGATGATGATGATGAAGTTAATACTCGCAGTGAGTACCTCTTCAAGCTGGAGAGCGACCCTTCACTCATAACCCCTCGATTGATGATGGTGAAGTTGGTGCTTGCAGTGAGAGTACCTCTTCAAGCTGGAGAGTAACCCTTCACTCATAACCCCTCGATTGATGATGGTGAAGTTGGTACTGGCAGTGAGAGTACCTCTTCAAGCTGGAGAGCAACCCTACGCTCATTACTCCTCGATTGGAATTATTCAAAGCGTAAACTCGAGTTTTTTTACACATCAACAGGAACAATCAATAGAGAGATCATATAATTTACTAGATAGAAACTATACATACAACAATATAATAACATACCCAAAAAACGACTAAGGTACATCCAGTTGGAATTTCTGTTTCTGGACTACGTGAAACCCACAGTAAATAAACTCCTGGCTATAGCATTGTTTTCAATGGGGAGATCATAAGCCAAAATGAATGGCTAGCTACTCCAAGTTGATGAGACCCAGGTTATCACATCGTCTGCCAAAATTGAGGTTACATGAAGAATTGTTATGATATTTATGTGTACCGATCAATGTATGGCATCAAAACTTTAGGATTTCATGAGAAAATACATATTATAATAAGACAGAGCAAAGAAGTAGCTGTGTTTAACTAACAACAGCTCACGATGGCGCGGTCAAATGAGGGTAGATTCTTCTTGTTTTCGTTAGTTCATCTCACGGATGTAATGCCATTGCTCATGTTCGTATTATTTCAAGATTGAAGAAAACCTTACTTAAAAGTTGCACACAGTGGAATGATTTGAAGCACTTCCGTCCCAGCACAATAAAGTTGGCTTCCGGTGACGACCGTCCGTCTTCCTTAACGTTATTATTGCACGAATTGTCAGTTAGGAGAGGGCGGCCCTTATCATTGGACCCTCCTTCCTGCAGGGCGCGTATAATTCCAAACACGTGCACAACACTCATTAGGCGCGTGGCGCTGCGTCCACGCGCTGCCGCAGACTACTTTGCCTTACAAGATAATACGATCTAACTGCATCATTTGAGATCACAAGTTAACTAGAGCAAGCACACTTGTCTGCAAATAATACAATCTAACTGCATCATTTGAGATCACAAGTTAACTAGAGCAAGCACACTTGTCTGCAAATAAATTCTGAAGAAAAACTCAGTCAACTTTCTGATGTCGAACGCCAAGCACGTTTCTATGGCAATTGTATACACTCCGTGCAAAAAATCACATCACAGGAGGCTTGTATAATGTTCCGTTCTTCAATAATAGTAAAGGACTGATTGTTCTTTCCTACATCAGTGTTCCCTGTTAGTATTACGATCAAGCGTTAACATACGTTCAGGCACATTTATTGATCACCCGAGCTTGATCCTACATGGCGCTTGAACCTCTCTCGCCTTGACGAGGCTCTCAAACTGCTCCAGTCGGGGAATGCATTTGAGGACCGGCGTCCCCAGTCTCATCCTCCCCATGAGGAGGTAGTTTCCAGGCCCCGCCCTCATGGCGCATTGTGAGGGCACCTCCACCCTAGCCACCATCCCTCCTCCCCGAGCCCGCTCGAACACAGCCTCTCCGCCCTTCAGCGCTGGCTGCTTGTGCACCTTCGACGCGGCAAACCTGTAAATTAGATTAGATTTTATTGGATAAGATCAGAGTGACGAGGGTTTAACAGCGAAATATAGTCAATGTCTTCGTAGCGCTAACCGTTAAATTAGCAATTTGTGATGTAGTAAGCCATCTTGGGGGTGCGACTCGGCTCTCATTCATTTAAGGTACACACCTGAGGAAGGTCTCGGCGGAAGGGTCACCCATGAGGGCCATTTCCAGATCGGAGGTGACCAGAGGGTTGGGAGTGATGAAATTGTAAGAGCCATCGAAGCTCCGGGAATTCGAGTCCTTTCGCTCCACTTCGAGCAGGCGACCCGACGCAACGAAGTGGGCGGAACAGTAGGAGTCGAGCAGCTCCTCGTCTGAGCAGGGCCGGCACTCTGGGGACAGGAGAGACAGGGTAAGCTTATGTCACGACGTATAGGGGCAATGCTGGTACCCTGGGAGGGGGGGGGGAGGGAGGAAGACAGAGTAAGTTCAAAAAATTAGGACAGCGAAAGGAAATACAAGGACGTGTAGGGGAAGGGCCTAAATTCTGTGGTAGAAGGGAGCCAGGATCAGCTCCTAGAAAGCGATGTAGCTACAGTGGATATAAAGACATGTACAGGCAGAGCCGGTATACTCTAAGAGTGAAGGGAGAAGGGGTAAACTCAAAGCATGAGGAGTAGCCATCATTGGCAGTGTAAATATAATTGGTAGTGTAGTCATCTTTGGCAGTGTAGCAATCATTGTCAGTGTCGTTGTCATTGGTAGTGTAGCCCTTGCTGTCACTGTAGTCATCACTGACAGTGTGGCCAACAGTGTCAGCGTAGCCAACAGTGACAGTATTGCAATCATTAGCAGTGTAGCCATCATTGTCAAATGTTAGCCATCATTGACTTTGTAGTCATCATTGGGTGTGATAACCATCCTCGGCAGTGTAGCCATCATTGGCAAGTGTTGGTCGTCATTCGCAGTGTAGCTATAATTGGCAATTGTTGGCCATCATTGGCTGCGCAGCCATCATTATCAGTGAAGCCATCATTGGCAAGTGTAGCTATCATTAGCAGTGTACCCATAATTGGCAAGTGTTGGCCATCATTGGCAGTGCAGCCATCATTATCAGTGTAGCCATCATTGGCAAGTGTTAGCCATCATCAGCGGTGTAGCCATAATTGCCAAGTACTGACCATCATTGACAGCGTAGCCATCATTTGCAGTGAAGTCATCATTGGCAGTGTAGCCATCATTGGAAGTGTAGCCATCATTGACAGTGAAGCCATCATTGACAGTGTCAGTCATCATTGGCGTGTAGTCATCATTAGGAATGTTAGCCATCATTGGCGTGTAGCCATCATTGGGAGTGTTAGCCATCATTGGTGTGTAGCCATCATTGTGAGTGTTAGAAATCATTAACGTGTAGCCATCATTCGGAGTGTTAGCTATCATTAGCATGTAGCCATAATTGGGAGTTTTGCCATCATTGTCGTGTAGCTATCATTGGGAGTGTGAACCATCATTTGCCTGTAGCTATCATTGGGAGTGTTGGCCATCATCGGCGTGTAGCCATCATTGAGAGTGTTAGCCATCATTGAGAGTGTTAGCCATCATTGGCGTGTATCCATCATTGATAGTGCTATCCATCATTGGCGTGTAGTCATCATTGGGATTGTTAGCCATCAATAGCGTGTAGCTATCATGGGGAGTGTTTGCCATCATTAGTATGTAGCTATCATTGGAAGTGTTAGACATCATTGGCGTGTAGCCATCAGTGATAGTGTTAACCATCATTAGCGTGTAGCCATCATTGGGAGTGTTAGTCACCATTAACGTCTAGCCATCATTGGGAGTGTTAGCCATCATCAGCGTGTATCCATCATTGGGAGTGTTAGCTATCATTGGCGTGTAACCATCATTGGGAGTGCTAGCCATCATTGGAGTGTAGCTATCATTGGGAGTGCTAGCCATCATCATTAGCGTGTATACATCATTAAGAGTGTTTGCCAGCATTGGAGTGTAGCCATCATTGGGAGTGTTAGACATCATTGGCGTGTAACCACCATATTGAGTGTTAGCCATCATTAGCGTGTAGCCATGATTGGGAGTGTTAGCCATCATTAGCGTGTAGCCATCATTAGGAGTGTTAGCCATCATTAGCGTATAGCCATCATTGGGAGTGTTAGCCATCATCATTAATCATTAGCGTGTATCCATCATTGGGAGTGTTAGTCATCATTAGCGTGTATCCATCATTGGGAGTGTTAGCCATCATTAGCGTGTAGCCTTCATTGGGAGTGTTAGCAATCATTGGCGTGTAGTCATCATTGATAGTGTTAGCCATCATTAGCGTGTAGCCATCATTGGGAGTGTTAGCCATCATTGGCGTGTAGTCATCATTGATAGTGCTAGCCATCATTAGTGTGCAGCCATCATTGGGAGAGTTGGCGCCTCACGCTTCGCTACGCAGTGTTTTATAGGCAGTAAGCAACTACAGGTGTGCTCGTGGGGACACAGGTGCACGTGCGTGGGGACAGAAGGGCAGCTCTCGTGCGGGGGGCTGGGTATTCTCGTGGGGACACAGGTGTCAGTGCGTGTGAACAGAGGGGCAGCTCTCGTGCGGAGGGGCTGGGTATACTCGTATCACCAGCTTAGGGGGGAGGGGGTAAAAATTATAGGTGAAAATATCCCCCCCTCAAATTTACCCAACACTAACATTCACCAAGAGCAATCAATACTAGCGGTGTTGAATTAGCTAGCTCCCTATTATATGCACTCGAGTTTCCAGAACATTGATGAAAGCAGGGAAAGCCCTTGGTTTGGATGCGTAGGGACCGAGTGCCTGAAAAAGGGCAGAGAAATGATTGTCGAATGGTTGATGAGGCTACTGAACATTTGTTTTGTGACGGGCGCGGTACCGATTGAGCGGCGCAGTGCCTGCATTGTCGCGCTGTATAGGGGCAAACGAGATAAAAATGAATGCTGCAGCTCAAGAGGTATCAATTTGTTGTGTGTGGTCGGTAAGCTGTATGGCAGAGTGCTGATCAAAAGGATTAGAGACAGTACGAATTGCGCAATGGAAAAGGAACAATGTTGCTTTAGGAGTGGTAGAGGGCCTGCCGATCAGTTTTTGCAATGAGACAGGACTGAGAATTACCTTGCAAAGGGGAAGGATGTGTTCTGGGCCTTTTTGGATAGGATACGACAGGTTTGACAGGGAAGCACTGTGGAGGGTGTAGCGTTTGTATGGAATGGGCGGAAAGCTATTGAAAGCGGCGCAGAGTTTCTATGTTGGCAGCCGAGCATGTGTCAAAGTGGGAAGCGAGGTGAGTGATTGGTTCACAGTGCAAGTGGGTCTGAGACAAGGCTGCGTGATGTCTCCTTTGCTGTTCAATCTCTATATGGATGGAGGGGTCAGGGTCAGTTGAGTTGCTGTTTGCGGATGATACGGCGCTGGTGGCAGATTTAGAGGAGAAGCTATGTAGGCTAGTGTCTGAGTTTGGTAGAGTGTGTGAGAGGAGGAAGCTTCGAGTGAACGTGGGTAAAAGTGAAGTAATGAGATACTCGAGAACTGCCGATGCGAGCAGTATTAGTGTCCTCCTAAACGGAGAGTTGTTGGAAGAAGTTCAGTGTTTTAAATATCTGGGCTTCCTTGTGGAGAAGACTGAACTAGTGGAATGTGAGGTGAAGTCGCGAGTGACGGAGGGGTGTAAAGTGTTGGGTGCACTGAAGAGCGCAATGAGCTGCAGGGCGTTGGGGATGGAAGCAAAGAGAGGGCTGTATGTCTGTGTCGTTGTCCCAACTGTGCTGTACGGAGCTGAGACTTGGGGTTGAGAGCAGAGAAGAGAAGAAGGTTGAATGTTTTCGAGATAAAATGTTTGAGGAGCATGGCTGGAGAGACAGGATCACCAACGACGTGGTTCGAATCAGAACGGGGATGGTGAAGAAGTTAGAGGACAGAGTTGATTTGCGTGTTCTGAGAAGGTTCGGGCACATGGTGAGGATGGATGAGGGGAGATTGGTGAAAAGGGTGTTGAAGGCAGAGGCGAGTGGACGTAGGCCTAGAGGGAGACCGGAGTTTGGTTGGATGGATGGTGTGAAGAAGGCGTTAGGAAGGAGAGACCTGAGTGTGGAAGTAGCGCGAGAGCGTGCACTGGATAGGCGTGAGTGGAGAATGATTGTGAACGGATGAGTTTTGACGCTGCCCTGATGTGCGCTCCCGCCTTAGGCACATCGTTGAGAGGCGGTCATCATGACGCGTCAGGAGTAAACCAGTCACACTGTCGGGCCCTGATGCCGACACTGACCTTGAACCGCACTCATGACCCGGAGGGTGTGTTGCGGGGTTCCCAGCCGGATCCTTTTGCGCAAAAGGGCAAAGGTGTGCCAGTGTGAGTGTATGAGAGTGTGAGGTGCGCCTTGCCGTCGGCCACCCCCCTTGCTGGGAGATTTCGGCCTAGTGTCTGTATCTGTATATGCATAGCTGAAGTAGGAAACAATGAAGGACGTGATTGCTGATGCTATTCAAATCAACTTTACACGGACGGGGAAAATGTAATTGGATACGTTTTGATTTATAATCATGAAATACTTTTTGTTTAAACAATACCGGGGCTCCACCCACTATATTTGAGCACGATCCAGCACTAACAAACTTTATAGCACTCACAAACTTGATATCACTCACGACCTTGATGGCACTCACAAACTTGATATCACTCACGACCTTGATGGCACTCACAAACTTGAAATTTCTCGATTGTTAAAACTTTTTCTAACCTAGGCAGGTACCGATGCACTTTGATGTGAACGTATTTATACACTAGATGTATTAGGTAATCGAAACACGCAATTCAAAAATAAAATCGCAACATTTTCCTCGTCTCTTCTAAATCTTTTATAAACGTGGACGGAAGCGACGAAAATTAACGACCAGAAGACCTCGGTTAGGTCGTTCATTTCACTTTTTCCTTTATTTTCAAAGCTGTTTTATTA
This sequence comes from Gammarus roeselii, assembly GCA_016164225.1. Classification (NCBI taxonomy): domain Eukaryota; kingdom Metazoa; phylum Arthropoda; class Malacostraca; order Amphipoda; family Gammaridae; genus Gammarus; species Gammarus roeselii. Next base: position 13,657 of record SDVV010010152.1, read on the forward strand.
ACTGCTGTTCGCAATTACACCCTTGTTTAACCGTCGCTCCACAACGTCTCCACACAGCACAACTTCATTGAGCCCGTCTGTAGTGACGTATTTAAGTTGATGTAATATGCAACTCCTTTTATGATATATATAAAGAAAGAAATATCATCGATATAAAAATATCAAAAAGTGATGACCTCCCAAGTGATGATTAGAGCGCCCCTTACAGCGTTTGGGGTAATGAGGAGAGGAGTATCTCATAACACATGGGGATATAATGCCCCTTACAGCGTTCGGGGTAATGAGGAGGGGAGTATCTCATAACACATGGGGATATAATGCCCCTTCCAGCGTTTGGGGTAACGAGGAGAGGAGTATCTCATAACACATATGGATATAATGCCCCTTACAGCGTTCGGGGTAATGAGGAGAGGAGTATCTCATAACACTTGGGGATATAATGCCCCTTTCAGCGTTCGGGGTAATGAGGAGGAGAGTATCTCATAACACATGGGGATATAATGCCCCTACAGCGTTTGAGGTAATGAGGAGGGGAGTATTTCATAACACATGGGGATATAATGCCCCTTACAGCGTTCGGGGTAATGAGGAGGGGAGTATCTCATAACACATGGGGATATAAAACCCCTTACAGCGATCGGGGTAATGAGGAGGGAAGTATCTCATAACACATGGGGATATAATGCCCCTTACAGCGTTCGGGTAATGAGGGGAGTATCTCATAACACATGGGGATATAAAGCCCCTTACAGCGTTCGGTGTAATGAGGAGGGGAGTATCTCATAACACATTGGGATATAATGCCCCTTACAGCGTTCGGGGTAAAGATACTTTTGTTTCGTGAACGTGACCATACCCATAAATTCATTGATTATTTGAACAGTTAACACAGTAGCGTAAAGCTTACCATGGAGCTGGAGCAGCACAGTAAACTTTCTTTCTTGGATTGTGCTGTTAGCAGAAGTCACGATAACTTTATTAGGTCAGTATTTCGCAAAGACACGTTCACTGGTTTGGGTTTGAGTATTTTTTAGTTTTTGTACGTTCAAATGTAAACTTAATAGTATAACTACGTTGCTTAATCGAGCTTACAGAGTTAGTCCTGATTACTCTTTCCTGCACTCTGAGCTTGAATTGTTGCTCTCTTTCTTCCAATCTAATGGATTTCCATCTTGTCTGCTGTATTCACAAGTTATGAAATGTCTTAACGCTAAATTTAACCCACCTCTTGTTCTCAGTACGGTTGAGAAAATGAAAGAGTTTGAGTCCCTTCCCTTTTTCGGACACAAATCGGAAAAATTTAAAGTTGAGTTTGAGATTTTGATTTCGAAGTATTTCGCTTTTATTGATTTTAAAATAGTTCTGGTAAATAAGTTTACTGTTGAAACACTGTTACGGTTCAAGGATAGACTCCCAAAAAGTTTGCTCTCGTCTGTAGTTTATAAATATTGTTGCGCACAGTGTGCGTCAGAATAAGTTGGGTCCACCACGCGTTCACTTAGAGCTTGAGTTGCCGAGCATTCTGAACGGAGTTCCCGTACTAACCTACCATTGGCAAAAACTCCTCATTCGTCTGCTCGTCTTTATGCCGAAAGGTGTGATGTTCTAATCCCCTCACTACCCGAATAACTTAAAAAATCCTCCCCGAAGGGCTGTGTCTTGCTTTATGTGTATAAATGATCCTCTAATAAGGGAACCACTCTGCAGTTTGGTCACTCTGATGGGGCGTGTCCTCCCAAATCCTGGACCCTCATTGGCATACAAGTAAATTTAGCCGTTAAGGTATAACATAGACTCCTCCCCTAATCCGTTACAGCTGCAAGGTTACCCTGGGCTATGAGAGTGAAACGCGGCCCCTCATCGTTACCGGATCCCGGCCACAAATTGCTGGCTTGCTGATTTTACCAAGCAGGCCAAAACGACATACACTTGACAACGTTTCTCGGTCAAGTAATCTAATATGGGATCAAACTGCCGTTTGCAAAAAGAAATACTTTGGAGGGTGATAGGAAATATGCAAAGAAAAGGTTTCCCACCGTGTAATCTAAGCTAGGGTTGACAGACTTACACTGTTTCTCGCGCAATGCGAGAGAGTCAAGCTCTACGGGAATGCCAGGATAGACATTGAGACATGTATATATCTGCTAGTGAGGTTGACCAAACACGATTTTACTGTTTTGTGTTGTAAGTCGGACCAGTTCCATCTTAGAATATTGTAATCCTTTTTTATTACTAAATTGAAGCCGAAACTAACGATTTTGGTTAAATATCCTTAACCAATAAAGTCCGCCTAGGGTTCTTTTACTTTTTTAGTACCCTATTCTGTCACAATTCATGCAACGGTTGCTTACCTATAAATGTTGTTTACCTTCTTGTTCTCTTTTCAGCTGTTGATAATGACCACTGTATGTTCGAAACAATAAGTAAGAATTTTAAAATAGGTTTTTAACTCTATCGTGTACTAAATAATCAAGAAATAATGGCTTTTTCTTTGTTTTCTGCAGCCCTTGCTCTATTTTTTTTCTCTCTCTCGTAATGCACAATAATGTTCGTGATGCACAATAATGTTCGTGATGCACAATAATGTTCGTGATGCACAATAATGTTCGTGATGCACAATAATGTTCGTGATGCACAATAATGTTCGTGAAGCACAATAATGTTCGTAATGCACAATAATGTTCGTAATGCACAATAATGTTTGTAATGCACAATAATGTTCGTG
>SDVV010010153.1:0-16381 GCA_016164225.1 Gammarus roeselii
TATATATAGAGCTAAATAAGATTCTCTACTCTGCTGACCCGACGATAAAATTGTACTACAATGGGTATCCATCCTAATAAGTCGGTCTATCTACACAAACAAGCATAAACAGAACGAGCCTAGGGGCTCTCTAACTCCTCCTAAATATTGAAGAATGGTCGTACAATAAATATACAATACTCTAACAGCAAAACCAAACTTGTAACAAATCGTCTGTTCTATATTTTTAATAACCGCGTCAAATATTGTATAAGATGAAAGAAGATACATAAAACGCTAAAAATGAACAATATGTAACTAAATTAGACCTGAAATAATGTTCTATATTGTAGATACATAAGTAATATATCCTAAATTGTATAACTAACCAACAGATTGCATTGAAGATGGAAATTCAACAGAGAACCTACAAAACTGAAAGACCTATACTAAAACTCACGGGATATAACAAAGCAAGAAGATTAATTTTGTACCATACCCAAAACATACATTAAAAACGTGATGAATGCGAATGAACTAGCATTTAACCAAACAAACAAGAAATGTGAATAAGATACCAAGACATGCAGGCGACATAACTGAAACCTATAGTAAATACGGTATAGTACATACCAAAATCTAATGAAATTAGCCACAACTTCTCACCAAAACAGGGATAAATTAACATCTCTTTAACTAAAGTAACTACGGCTAAATCATAACAGATGTGTCATATATACATATAACAATTCCACAATGATGAAACAACCGACCCATTATACCTGAAATAATATGGAATATGCAAACCTAAAATACCCTAAAATGCCTTAAACTGTTGGAGAAAACTGATCGAAATTCCCAAAACAACACAAAAATAAATATAAATTAATCAATCATTACTAAGTAAATATAGCATAATATTTTAACTTACAGTCAATCCATATCGTTCAGGTATTTTCACTATTGGAACACCGCGTCAATGGAACACTGATATATCTGGTTATAACCTGGATAATGCAATATGGGGTAGATAGATTCTCGTAACGAAGATACAGCATCCTAAGAAAAAAAAATACATTAACCCGCAAACAACTTGACAAATAATCCTTACTATTTCTCCAGATTTTATATACATAGGAAATAAATAGATGGGAAACACAGAACCTTGCCTGCAATCCTACCTTCAGGCTGGTACAAACAGGGCCGTTCACACACTAAGGCTGCAAATTGAGTTATATGACATGCTTACCACACTAATCCTATAAAAGAAAATATAGGGATTAATTAACCAAACATACAAAAATATCTCAAGCCCCCACCGCTACGAACCCACCAATCAAGCATCGAATGAGTTAATTATACTCTTAAGTGATTCTTCTCCAGGAATGATTCAGTCATCCTGTAAATATTGTATCTATTTTTCTTCATCGGTTAACTCACAAAGAAATACGAATGAATGGGTTACTGTAGAAGTAAGTAAAGCCTAGCGCAATGGTTTTGATTAATACAATCGGATAAAAATAACATAAACTAATTGAATCTATGCTACGGGTAAATTGATCAATATTGAACAACGTAGAAAATGATATCGAGGTTGAAAATTCATCATGAAGGTGTCCGGAAAGTGTGGCTTTTTAATATATATTACTCCACATAATTTATTATCAATAAAAATTATCTTATAAATGTATGTTTCCCAAAAAACATTCAGAGGACACAGCATTGAAAATGCTATATGACATGCAACGAAGTTGCAACACCCCCCAAGCATTGAAATGCTAATACCCTTTGTAAATATATAACCCGTTAACATGAATAAGCTTTCCGTTCACTGACCTCCGTCCTACCCTACGCCCCCCCGCTCCCCGTTTCTGCGAGAAAAAAAAACGTATGCCCGCTTGAGTTAAGGTTGCAGCATCGCCCACCAAAATGACTCTAGAATGCCGTTTTGGATTCACTTTATACTACTAACATCCTCGTTCGGAATGGAATCAAGATGGATCAGATCAAGGATTCCCTAACGTTGATATCATGCTACATATAGAGTAATTCCACATCACCGGGAATTCCTAAGAAGAGTAAAGCAGTTCGCTCATACCAAAACACAGCAATGGATATGAGTAGTCCTTAAGTAATTCCTCATTGACGCTACCGAACAATAAAATGATAAATTAATGAAAACTTTCCGATGTGCAAATTTCTGAGCTTTTGTCCCTTATTCCTATACACACAGCGATAGCCATCTTAAACAAACGCAAGGTAACATCGAGGTAACTGTCATGCAGTCGCATGGGATAGCTAAAGATCCACTCACACGTCAATTTCCTCTTAATTTTAAACAAGGTTGTGGGTTTTCTGCTGTCGACCTTCTTTGCAAAGGGAAGAGGCGTATTCTGGGCAGAGACGCATCTGTAGAAGCGTTGTGGGTGGTGTGGCGGTGATGTGGGGTAGGCAGGAGTTTATTAATAGCGGTCCAGAGTTTTATGTTGACAGCAGAGCATTTTTTCGAGTGGATCCGATGCGGGTGATTTTTTTATGGTGAATTTGGGACTCGCGTTTTATCACAGTGATTGTTCAGTGTCAATAGGATGGAGTGGTCAGAAAGATGAATGTGAGTATTGGGTCTAGGGCTGGAGTTGTTGGGAGCCAATGGGCCGAGTTGACAGTTAAGTCAGTTGCTGTTAGCGGACGATACGGCACAGGTGTCGGATTCGGATAAAAAATTAGCGGAGGAAGCGAGTTGATGTGCGTGAGAGTGAATCAATGAGATGCTCGGAAAATTATTATTCAAACGAAATCAGTGTCCGCATAAATATAAATTTGTTGGCATGACTACATGGTTTTAATTACCTGTGCTCTCATTTGGAAAGTTTCGAATTGGAGAAGAGATGATACGTAAAAACTGAAGTGGGATGATGAGAAAATGGGCGGACAGATTAGGTTCACGTATTCGGAGTTGGTTCAAACACATGGAGCTAATACGTGATGAGAGATTGGTGAAGAGAGTTGGAGCGGAGGGGAGTGGTCGTAGGCCTTAAGGAAGATCGAAGTATAAGTGGATGGATAGCGTGGGGCTGGCTTAGGGGTGAAATACAATGTGGAAGAAGCGAGTGAACGCGCAATTATATGCATGCGGAAAGCCCGATTGTGAATGGATGTGTTCTAACGGCAGCCCTTCTGCGCATCCCCTCCTTTGGTTGTCTCGTTGAGAATCAGGATGGTCAATCAAATGTGATGCAGTAGGAGTAAAACAGTTGAAGATGATGGGGCCCTGCTGCTGAAACTAAGCGCGTACCACATTCTTTTCGCAAAGTGTGTTCACGTGCTCATTGTCGGACGCTCCGAGTACTAAAATCAATATAAAAATTAGTGACAAATTGTGATTTCTGTGTAACTTCATTTCACACAACCTATATGTACACGAGTCTTCCATGACCTAGACCTTTGATCGCTTCCGGCGTTTTCAGAACAATTGATCCATCATAGAAAATGATTCTGCTCTTCTTGTTTATACCATATTGTACATTAAGTTGTTCCCCGTGATCAAAAATAGTTTCAATTGGATAACGATAAGAATAATGCGGTGTCGCAGTCATGTTAGCAATATGATTTGACTAATCATCTCTCAGGATCGACGTGGCCTGATGAGCGACGAGTGCAAAAAAGGAGCACTCCGGCGTTCCGAGAAGGACTGAAAGTGTGAAGGCTGCCGCTCTAACGCAACACTTTAGTAGGATCAGAACAAGTAACTAATGAGTTCCTGAACGGTAACCATCGATGGTTTGCGCCGTGGGAGATTGGGCTATTCACACCGTCTTCCAACGAAAGGGTCGACAAGGAGGGGTGGTGGAGGGTGTTCCATTTGTATGGGCAGAAATCTGTTGAAAGCGGTTCAGAGTTTATAATGTTGGCAGCAGAGCATGTGTTAGAGTGGGGAGAGAGGTGAGTGCCTGGCTCACAGTGAAAGTGAGACTGAGACAAGGTTGCGTTATGTCTCCCTGGCTGTTCAACCTGTACATGGAAGGAATGATCAATGAGGTGAACGCTGGTGTAATGGGTCGAGGCTTCGAGCTATTGGGAGCAAATGGGCGGAGTTGGCAGTTGAGTGAGTTGGGGTTCCCGCAAGATACGATACTAGCAGCAGATTCGGAGAAATTCTGTAGGCCGGTTTAGGAGTTTGGAAGAGTGTGTGAGAGGAGAAAGCTGCATGCAAGTTAACGTGAGTAAAAGCAAAGTAATGAGATGTTCGAGGAATGTAGATGCGAGCAAAATAAGTGTCATCCTAAATGGAGAGCTTTTGGAGAAAGTTCAGAGGTTATTGTACCTGGACTGTCTTGTGAAGAATACTGAACCAGTGGACACCGAGGTGAAATCGCAACTGGTGGAAGGGTGTCAAGTGTTTCGGGTGCATTAAAAAATGTTATGAGCTGAAGGACGTTGGGTATGAAAGCAAAGAGAGGGTAGGGTTGTAGGAGAGCGTAGTTGTCCCAAATATGCTCTACAGGGCTGATAATGAGGAATCGAGAACAGAAGAGTATAGAGAAGGTTGAATGTTTTCGGATGACGGGTTTGAGGGGCATGTCCGAAGTGACGCTGAGAGATTGGAACAATAGCGACGTTGTTCGAATTAGAAGGAGGATGGTGAAGAAGTGAGCGGACAGAGTAGGTTCACGTTTTCTGATATTGTTCGGGCACATGGTGAGGATGGGAGATGTGGGATTGTTGAAGGAGTTGATGAACGCGGAGGCGCGTGGACTTTGGCCTAGAAGTTGACCTAAGTTGGGTTGATGGATGACGAAAACGGGTGTTAGGAAGGAGGGACATGAGTGTTGAGGTACCGAGAGAGCGTTCATAGGATAGGCGGTAGTGGAGTTTGATGGTAAATATATAAGTTTTGATGCTACTAGACGTGCTTTCCCGCTCATGGCGTCTTGTTGAGAAATTGGTTGGCCGTGAGTGGGGGAGGGTCCGGTTACTATGACGCAGCAGGGGTAAATCAGCTATAGCTGTCGGGTCCTGCTGTTGACACTGATCTCGGACCTAACTCCTAAACCGAAATGAGTGTTGCGGAGTTCCCTGGCTGGACCCTTAATCTGTGTTCAGCGAGCACATTAAGATCCGAATTGACATCCCTTCCGACATCGCATGAATGAACGGGTGAAATTTGTAATTTCAACTTGGAGGTTTGTATCACAGTACGCCTGTCGTTTCTCAGATGCAGACTCACGTGTCAGTAGGAGGGAGCAAATAGGTGAGATACATTTACATCAAAGAATGCTCATGCTCAACTGACCCAGAATCCATGAACAATTTTTAACTCGTCACTCACGTTTGATAAAAAAATACGGAAGTTCTCACATGTGAGGGGGCTAGAATTGTCTTAGATCTAACATTGTGACACACATCGTTGAGCAATCTCATTGTGGCGTAGTGTAACAAAACAAAATTTCAGCAGAAAAACATCTTGAAATTCTCGCTTCTTGGGAGCAAGTTTTTGTCAGGAAGTGGAAAAGTGGTCAAGAAGTTTGTCGCTCCTTTCTATCTGCAGCATTCAAACATTTTCTCTTCCCCATTACGCAGAATAAAATCGTTTCTAATTGATTCTAATACACTTTTGAGTTGTGAATCCAATACATCTGCTCGTATCAGGGGTATGATCTTAAGTGTAGCTATGGTCGATTCCGCTATAGGCGAATGATTGTTTTTTTCTGCGTTACGATATCTTCTACCAAAGCAGTGAAAATAGTCACAGAGTTATGTAGTCATAATTTGACATTTATGTAGAGTTCACGATTCCCATGTCATCTAGTCGACCAGGGAGAGCCATCAGGTTTCTTAATCGAGAAGCAGCTTTCTTTCCGATAAAAACGGGAATAAATCTGCTAGCATGGAGCTTGTGTTCCTTCGTTACACTGAACAACAGGACGACAGAACACGGTCGTAACGGAGAGAAGGGTCCCTCAACGGTCGCGAGTGTACAAGCCAGCGAGCTGCCGTGACGTATGGGTGTATGACGCTCACACCGGTAAAATACCAGCACGAATAGAACAGGGTTTATTTTCAAGCAGCGCAACGTCTTTTTTGATGGGTCTGCGTCTGATTTGTCCTACTAATTTTCTATCATGTCTACTGCAATCATAATTAAACTATATTTACAACTTACAGAGCCAGTGACATGCTTATTTTTAAATAAATATCTATGCAATATCAGCGAATTGGAAGCCGATTGGACAACCGGCAATCGTGATATCTCCGTTTAAAGTTGGGGTTTGTTTTATTAAATGTTTTCTTGTTAATACAGCTTATGACGTCACAAACCATCAACATCAACATGTGATAACTCAAAAACCGTTCGTCTAATCGATCTCAAAATCACTATGTTGGAATCATATCTATCTAAGGGAAACTTTTTAGCAGAACATTCACTCTCGAAATGTGATTCTGTTATCTCTTTCTAGTTATGATCCGCGGCTTGCCGAGTTGTGAATTTCAATACTTTACAAATAGGGGTTTGATACTATTATGAGCTGGATTTTATTGATTATGGCAATTTATCTACAACATTCTGAGTGAACAAAGTAGTATGTACATTAATTTGTTAGATTTCATGTTGTTAACCCTATTAGGCACACGTGATGTTTAAAATCCTACATAAAACGAATACTCGCTCCTATCTCTTCAATGTGCAATTATCCGTTGCTCTCCTTCAAGCTGGTCTTCAATTCAATGATCATCAATATGCTCGTCTAATAAGATGTAAAAAATTGTTGGCACTTTTTCTACAAATAATACCCCAGTTCCAGTTGGCAGTGATGCGGACGTTAAAATCTCTTTCTTCTGACACTAGTTTGGTTGTGACTAGGCCTGATAAAGGGCATGGTGTTGTTTTGCTTATTCGGAATGAATTCATTGCCAAGATGATGGAAGTCTTGTCTGATACTTCTAAATTTGGCGGTGTGGTTGGGGATTGGTTAAAATTACTGTTCCAAGTTGAAGACAAAATCAACAGGTTTTTGGATGACATTTGTAAGAAAAATATTATTCCTCGTGATACTATGATGGAATTGAGATCATGTGGCTCTAAGTTTGGTGTGCTCTACGGACTGTCTAAAATACATAAAATTAACATGTCTTTGAGACCCATATTGTCAACAATAGGCACCACAAACTATATGCTCACTAAATTTCTAGTAAAGTTACTCTCACTTTTCACGGAAAACGAATTTTCGATACGAGATTCATTTTCATTTGTTCAAGAAATATGTACCTTCCCAAATGCGGGCTACACTATGACGAGTTTTGATGTGACTTTTTTGTTTACCAATATCCAAATGAACGAAACTATTGATATCATACTCTCAAAGATATTGAGAGTATGATATTTTTTGGCTTTGATAAGAAGACTTTTAAAAAGCTTTTGGAACTATGTACGAAAGATAATCTGTTCTTATTCAACAACCAGTTGTACTTGCAACAGGATGGTGCTCCTCTGGGAGGGTGTGTGTCCCCAACATTGGCTAATATCTTTTTGTTGTTCCATGAGCAAGTTTGGATAAATAGTTGCCCTTCCGCAATCAAGCCCATTCTGTATCGTAGATATGTTGAAGATGCATTTATATTGTTTAAATCTGAAGATCACGTTGCTCAATTTTTAGACTACATTAATGGCCATCATCCACTTCACTCATGATATAGAATCGAAGAATACTCTAAATTTTATAGATGTTACACTTGAAAAATCTGAAAACTCTTTTGAAACTACTTTGTACCGCAGAGCCACTCATTCAGGCCTTGACATGAAATTTCACAGTGCTGTTACGGCGACCTTTAAATTTAATTTGAATTCTTGTCTGGTCAACAGAGCGTATATAATTTGTTCTACTAGTGCTGCATTCTCTCTTGAACTAGATTACCTCAGGAAGTATTTTTCGAATAATGAATATCCCTTGGCAGTTAGAGAATCTGGTTTTCACAAGATGACCGAATGTTTGCATCACGGTAAAGTCCCAGCACAGTTGCCCTCCAGGAAGGAAGTTTACGTTAGTATCCCCTACATTGGGATTGCTAATAGATCAGTGAAAAGGGATCGCAACATGATAATTCAACAATTTTATCCCCAATTGACTTGCACATAGTTTTTCCTAATAGTTTCAACATAGAAGTTTTTAGGGTTAGGGATATGCGATGCCTCCTCTACTGCGAAGCAATGTGGTTTACCATTACACGTGTAGCCAGTGTCAGGCTACGTACTGTGGGAAGACCACGCGTTACCTCAAGACCCGCATTGCTGAACATAAGGAAGTGTTCGTCCGCACTGGTGCACCAATGTTTTTTCCTCCCCATAGTAGGATCAGAAACAATGTACTAGAAGTAAAACATCCGATATGAGAAAATAGTTTCAAAATAGTTGGATCGACTGAGAACTCAAATTTGAAATTGCTGGAGAGTATTATAATTCATCAAACCAGCCCCTCTCTTATTGACTTAGCATCCTCTTCTCCTTTGAATATTTTGCGTTAGGCCAATTGTATGTTCGATTATGTCTGCTAGGTTCTGAATTTCTAGTGTTCCATTCTTTCAGTTATGCAAATTCATTTTAATTGTTCGTTATTCTTTAGGTAATGATTTGTTTGGGCTTGATTCTGAATATTTTGGATTTATGTGATTTCACATTTGTCAATCTTTCCCGCATTTTCAGATGGTACTGACGATGAGTTTCGGGAAACATTAAGATGCTCTACTGTTATTAATATATTGTGATGTTACGAGATGTTTTTAGCAGTCTTCATTCTCCTCTTTTTAATGAGACAACAAATAGCAGAATTACATACTTTTCGCATGCGCATCGTCAAGGACACAACGGCACCAGGCTGCTACTGGAGGTGGGTTTTGTAAGGTACTGACTGCCTTAGGAAGCGGTTCTCGCAAAACTTTAATATAGGGCTTATTATTATTTCCTTCGCAAGATCTTATCGATTGACTATACGACAGGCATGAGAGGTTCCTGCTATATATGATGACTGTAGTTCAGTTACCAAGTCGTAATAGTTAATCAGCAACTGGTTGATGGAAATTCGTAGTTTATAAAGACCTAAAAAAGCGGCAACGCGGGACTTCGTCGAGACGTTTCGTGGCCTGCCTAATAGGGTTAAAGGTTTTGGGTTAGCAATAAATGAATAAATGTTATGAACAGTTGGGGCTTAGTATGGAAAATGAATGAGTTTATACCGAAACCGATGTCATTGCTCGCGTACCCATATTTGACAAGGAAACAATGATTGAAGTAAATCGGGTCAGTCATGTGACCGAAACTTCTCCGCTTGATAATGCATCAAAAAGTTATCATAAACATTACTAATAAAGATTGCGAAAATTCTCCATATTTTACACTTTTCATTGTCAGTGTCAGTTGATTGCTTCTTAAAAAAGAAAGAAATCCTTTGCATTGAATCGCCTAACAATATAATACCCAAATACCTCACAATTGCATTTCCGACATAAAACAAGAGAGAGATTATTCCTCTTCCTTATGTTATCTTAAGACTCCGTCAATGCGTTCGTCCCCACTAGTCATGCTGTTCGCCCGTTCCTGTCATGCTGCTCGCCTTTGGCTGCCATGTTGCTCGACCTTCAATGCTCTGTTTACAAGTGTACACAAGTGTAGGAAGACAACAACACGCATGTTGGCCCAAACAAGGATGCCTTTTGATAGCAAGAGGATAAGTTCTAAAGTAGAACGTCTAGGAGAGCTTCATGTGCCATTTCTGTTTATAAAACATAAAGAAAGGGAACGGTTTTTCGGTTTATCGTCGATTTATGTAGAGCTTTTCGAACCGTGACTTAAACGTTCCAATTTTATTGCTGTTTACCACCTCTGCTGGAAGTTTGTTCCATTCTTCGACAACTCTATACGTGAACAAATTGCGCGTGATGTCGAGTGAGAATCGTTTCCCGACGATTTTGAATCCATTGTTCCTAGTCACTCCGTTCGTGTCAAGAGTAGAAAGGGTCGTTCGGTCGACGTTTTTCTTACCCTTCATAAACTTTCACACTTCGATCATGTCGCCTCTGACTCGACGTTTTTCAAGCGAATACAGATTGAGTTCACGTAGCCTATCTTCGTACGATTTATTCCGCAGCGAAGGGATGAGTTTGGTGGCTCTACGTTACCCTTTCTCTAATTTAAAAACGTCTTTTCTTAGATGTGGAGACCAGAATTTAACGGAATATTTGAGATGCGGTCAAACAAATGCATTTTATAACTTGAGCATACTGTGTGGGTTTTCGTGGGCGATGGTGTGGGTTATCATACCTAGCATTTTGTTGCCTTTCTTGGCAGTATCGTTACATTGCTTGCTACTTTTTAAGTCGTTTCTAATGATGACTCCTAAATCTCTCTCTTTGGTGACAGGAATGAATTTCTTTCTGGACATTGAATATTCGTGCTGGAGATTGAGAAGACATTTGTTCATAGCTTTACATTAGTCTGCATTAAATTTCATTTGCCACTTCTTTGAGCAATCAACAATTCGTTCAAGTCTAGTTTGATCTGCTGACACTCCTGTTTGGTTTGCACTTTTTCTCCTATCTGGTTATCGTCTGCAAACTTGCTAATGTTTGAGAGTACGTTGCTATTGAGATCGTTAAGGAATATTATAAAGAGAACTGGACTTAACACGGATCCTTGAGGCACGCCGCTTGTAACATTACCCCAGGAGGAGGAAGCTCCGTTAAGTACAACTCGCTGCCGTCTGTCCATAAACCAGAATTTTATCCAGTTGTTAAGCTCGCCTCGAATACCGATGCTGTGCAATTTACTAACTTGGCACTTGTGGGGGAATTTATCAAAGGCCTTTTGAAAGTCAAGATAAATGATATTGTGTCGTGGAGTTCAATATTTTTTGAAAAAAGTAGCAGGTTCGTAGGACAGGAACAGTTGTGTCTAAAGCCATGTGCTGATAGTCGTCAATCAATTTGTTTGTTATGAAAATTCGGCAAATTTATTTGTAAGTAGAGTAAAGGGGACAAAAACTGCTTTCTAGAGTCATTTTGGTGGGCGGGACAGGGCGCGGTGCATGCAACCTGACTCAAGCGCGGGGCGGGGGCGGAGGGTACCGGAACTGGTTTGGTGCCCGAGTCACCTAACGGACGGAGGGGGAGGGGGGAACAGAAGGGGGACGGCCGGAGTCAGACAGGCGGCTAACGGGTGACTCATTCTGATGAATGGATGGATAGCTTTCGGATAATTCATAAGGTATGTTACTAGGATATATATTTATATTATTAGGCTTTTATATGTTAATAGGTTATATAAATAGAATGTTTACGCACTACCACTGGTATTCGCATTTCACCGGGGCATTGCATGCAATTTTGTCTCATTCGGATGAATGGACGGACGGATGAACGGACGGATGGACGGACAGCGTTTGGAAATGCATTGGCCAGGTTTATGTTTTGAACACTTTAATTTGTACTGTATTTTGATATATATTGTATTTATATATAAGTTTTTTCTTCTCCAGATGGTTGTAGTGGAGTATAATTGATCACTAACTGTTGCTCGTTATATATATTTATTCGATTCTGGTATGAATAATGTTTTAGCAAGTTTTCTGGAGGATGGATTGGAGCGGTAGAGAAACCTCCCTAGGTAGAAAGTTGGATGCGCTCCTGGAAAATTATGTGAGTTTGTTCCTGCCTGTTCCTTGTCTTATGAATTTGTTTCCGTGGCACGTTTGCTACGTTATGAGTGTATGTATCGTTATGAATTTATGGCTGGCTTATTGTTTCTATATATTTTTCTGTGACATATATTGGTATTCTTATCTAGTTGTGGTATATATGCCTTATTCGATGCTCGATTGGTGGGTTCGTATTCGTTGGAGGGTTGGGATATTTTTGTCTGTTTTGTTCATTTATCACTATATATTATGTTATAGGATTAGTTTGATAGGTATGTCGTATAACTCAATTCGCAGCCTTAGTGTGCAAACGGTACCAACCTGATATTGAATTTTAGGCAATGTTTTGCTTCTTCCACACTATTTCAGCCATATCTGGTAATAAAATTTTGGTATTTTGGTATTTTATATGTATATATAAAATTTTATTATTTTATATGTATATATAACATTCTGTTACGATTTACCCGTGGTTACTTTAGTTAAAGAGATGTTAATTTAACCCTGTTTTGGACTAAGTTGAGCCTAATTTCATCAGATTTTGCATGTACTATACCGTATTTACGTAGAAGTATTCCACATCATATACTATAGGTTTTGGGTACGGTAGAGAATTAATCTTCCTGCTTTGTTATAACTCGTGAGTTTTAGTATAGGTCTTTCAGTTTTGTATGTTCTCTGTTGAATTTCCATCTTCAATGCAATCTGGTGGTTATTTATACATTATCGGAGTATATTACGTTTGTATCAACAATATAGAACATTATTTCAGGTCTAATTTAGTTACATATTGTTCATTTTTAGTGTTTATATATCTTCTTTCATCCTGATACAATTTTTGCCGTGGTTATTATAGATATAGAACAGACGATTTGTTACAAACTTGGTCTTGCTGTTAGGTTATTGTATATTTATTGTACGACCATTCTTCAATATTAAGGAGGAGTTAGAGAGTCCCTTAGGCAAAAGCTCGTTCTGTTTATGCCTTTTTGTATAAATAGACCGATTTACTAGTTTGGACATCCATTGTAGTACAATTTTACTGTCGGTTATTGTCGGATGTTGTAGGCTTTTCCACGATTTTCATAGGAATGTATGTTTAAGAGGTGTAAGTCCGTACTGCATCTTTGTGGAATTTTCGTCATTGATCCCTACCAAATATATTGTTTAACGTTTAGAAGACGATTTACTGGATGGATGGGTCGTAGTGTAGAGGTGTTTTACACTCTTTGGTTGTCATTTTGGAGTTCATCTATGTTCAACGAGAATTATGTATGGCCTTGTCGATGACGATCTTAAGTTTTATGGGTTTGTTAGTGAGGTTATCCGAAAAAGATGTTCATCGTTGTTGTAGTGTACTTAGATTGTTAGTGAACAGAAGCCTCGCTTTTTATGGCCACACACTCTCTGAGACTCATTCATGACCACTATACCTGTGTCCAGATTTTTCTTGGCTATGTCCAGGATGTGACTTAGTTCGATTTTTGTTCAGAGACGATGGGTTAACAGATGGTAGATTGCTGAGAAGTGACCTAGTAAAGCATTGTAGAGTTCATTTTTATGACACAGTGGGCTTGGATTTTTTGTTCTGCTAGAGGCATAGCATCAGTTAGGTTTTGGAATTTATGATAAATTTGAATGGTATCGTAGTAAAGATAACATTATTCATATGAACTCTGTGTTAAATGTCAGATATTTTTAGTATAGCTTTAGTCATGAATCAGATCACGTGGGATACTGGACTAGGATTTGTCATCTGGGTGGGGTAGGATTCACCGTATATAATAGTTAATCATTGTTGCTTAGGGTAGAGTAGATAATCTTATTTAGCTATTTTATAGTTGGTGTTATGCATTTTGATTGGTTATCATATGAATATATCTGTATTAGGTATAAATCCGCCTAAGTTTACAGAATGTTGGGTATAAAATACGCTTAATTGGATGTAATGCTTCAAAAATTGGTAGGTTTTACCTCTCGACATTGGATTTGGGTCCGGTTCCATGTTGCCTTGGAGAACTAATCTATCGGATTTGTGTTGAGTGTTAGTATTGAAATTCTTCAATAATTGAATGTTCATCTCAATTACGTTATCCAATCGCTGGTCTTTACTTGATGGTTATTCCTGCATGTCGTTCCTTTATAAATGATTGTGATCCGTTTGCACTTTAAACACGTTGAAGTTATTGTTCAATTAAGGCTTTGTTATGAGAATGCGTTCTAATTCAGAATATTCGACTTATTTGAGCATTCACCAGATCCACTTTAACATTTTTTTTAACATTTTTATTGAGATTTCTAATTTTGTTACATTTATATATTTTTTCAACTCACGTACACGTACATACGCTCGACTATACACATGCACGTACGAATACATCTCTATACACGTACATACATACATGCATATATGTTGACCGCGGCGAGCGATGATAGGCCAAATGTTTTGCAAGATGCAACATGTATTCAAGTTATATTAAGTATCTGCACGCTGCGAATGGAGTCAGTGACACGTTGAGTGTAACTGATGCAGGACAGTTCATCCTCAAATAGACAACAATGAATGATCACGTGGCAAAAATTAAAATACGTGTTTTGGAAGAAGAAATTTCCGAAGATGATTTGAGTCGGATCGAACATATATTGAGACGTGTTGCAAATACCAGTTATCTCCGAATGGGTAAAACAAGAATTAAAAGTGTGGGGGCTAACATTCATGTATGGATGAAGGAAATAGGTGGAAGGCAAGGAAGTCGGCTTTGGGTTACTAATGTCAACGGGTTACAGACGTATGCAACAAAGTTCAAGGGGAATAAGAAAGCAAAACTCGAAATTGATACGATCCAAGTGGAAAGTCATCGTCTTGACTGTAATAAGGATGAGGTACTGGAATACGACTTTTACATACGAAAAAAATAAAATCTGGAACGTATGCGAAAATTCCTCAGAGATGAATATCAGAATGACTTTGAATTGGAGAAGTTTCGAATAATTAGGATTCATGAAGAAGAATAGTTACATTTGTGGACACACGGGAACGGAACAGCCTTCGGCATTCGCATCAAAGATATGCTGGAGTATATGAAGGAAATTTGAGAATGATCCGAAGCGTCATGATGATGGGATTGGATGGACGTAGGAACCATGTTATTACAAATCAAAAGAACAGGTTAGAAAGTAATGATGAAACCAGCAAGATCTGTAATTAATACTGATAATGCAGTAATAAACCGTGTCAATCCCTAATCAAATGCTTATAATATCCTAAAACTCAAAGGTTAAGCAATGAATTGCATATATCGTGTTAGTAGGAGGCAACATCGAATTGTTGTCAAAATTTTGCTAAATCAAAAATTGGAAGTGCGTATCGAAACTGCAAAGGTTAGATCAAAATGTAGAGTCAAATGGAGCTATTTGTTATGCATTGTACATATCAATGACTGAATACCGTACATAAGTTATGATAGGTTAGGTTTTTGATTATTTACTAAATCAGAAACGGCTTTGTCTTTCAAACTGCATAGGATTGATCAAAATGTGGAGATATTTGTTATGTATTAATCCTAAAACACTGAAAAATCATTTGCACGCATGAAAAGTCGATTGAAAAAATATGGTAGGTTGCGTAGGTATTAATGTATCTGGCAGTGTATGGTAACCCTTTTGCACAAAAATGTATGTAAATGCCTACCTGGTGTCAACACATGTGTCGACACTGTGACGCTAACGACCCTGTATATATGCATTGTGTCGACACGTGTGTCGACACAGTGACGCTGACGACCCTGTAAAGGCGTACAAAAGTGTTCATGTGTGTCCATGGTGTTTGATATTGAAAAAAAAACTACGTAAAATACATCCATGTGGAGGGTTCATATGTATCTATCAATAACTGCTTACCATACATAACTATGAAAGTTGAATGAAAATATATAATTATTGGTTAGGTTGGTTAGGATGACTAGATCTTTGAACCTAATATCGCGTATAACTGATATACATTAAAAAACTTTGCAACAAATGGAGTGAATTTGTTCTTGTGGAACCTACCTGTTGAGTCTCATCCAAACATATAACAGAGATATCGATAAAAATTCTGGACTCTAAACATCTGCAAGTGGATATTTGCTGGATTAAATTGAAGAAATGTATTCAACTGGTTTTGATATGGTAAATATACAGCCTAATGGAGAGATTCATTCATATCAATATCATACATAAGCATCAAACTTGAATGAAACTACATAACTATTGGTTAGGATGACTGTTAGGTTAGGTTGCCTAATATATTATTGTACTTGGCAGTGTATGATAACTCTTTTTGCATTCATTGATATTTGATCTATGATGTCGTAAATTGATATATATTTCGCTAATTATGTACCTTAGGCGTAGATTACATCCTAGATCTTGTTGACTGCGGACCTTACAACACAGATCTGTAGGAAAAAAAGGTAGAATGGATTTATTCAATATTCGTTATATAAGATGAAAATGGTAGGAGCAGCACATCCATCATTACAAAAAAAAAATCATATCCCAACAGTGAAACCATACAAAAAAACATGCTAACGCTTTAACAGCCGTAACAAACACTGACTTACGCATAAAGCTTACATGACCATTATGAACTCGAATGTCCACAAGCGAGCGATCATCTAACATTACTTGAAACTAGTCGAGATTACTGGAGTTGTAGCAAGCAAAGTGAAAAAAAT
>SDVV010010154.1:0-16381 GCA_016164225.1 Gammarus roeselii
TATATATATTATTTAGCTTAGAATTTTAATTTGAGTTCGTATCATCGAACCTATGTACAAAAAACGTGTTGTAGAGTTAAAATTCCATTGCATTTTGCATTTCTCTGCCAACAATCATACGCGTAACATTCTCTCTGCGGTTGCAGAACTGCTCCCCACAAACCAACATGGACTGCCTTATTCACGCCACCTTCGTTGCATCGCACGTTAATCACAATGCATTCTCGCTGCAAACAATCCAGTTACCGGCACCTGCAGCGCCTCAATGCAGGCAGACACTTAACTTACACAAACTAGGAGCGGTATATCATCAGCTTATCGTCGGCGAACCGTCGGCCAGCAGGAAGCTATCCTTATTTCTTGCCGGGTATTGTCCTGCGCTGCCGGTATGAGGCGTCATTGTGCTACTCCCCATTGAAGGGGGCAGGGGGCAGGGGGCACGCGGAGCATGATATATATGACGGTAAGTGGAGTATCCTTCACTGATGGGCTTAAACCGTAGCTGGGAGCTGGGAGAGTGGCAGGCTTGTGCGTGACATGGAAGGGTGGACGGTGTAGGATAGGGGGCGGTGACTCATAAGCAAACAGACCAACTTGAAATCTGCTTGCCTTTTATGGAATGCTTTCTTCTAACTAATATGGAGCTAATATATTAGCATGCGTCTTACTATGCAATTCCAATGTGAACCACGTGATAGGGGACTGGTTTATTTCAACAGGTGACCGTTCCTCTGAATGGAGACCTGCGTTGTCAGTGTTGCTCGGCTGGTTTGGTTTTTAGGCCTTTTCATAAGAGGCATCTGATAGGGAAGATACGTTTATTTGGTCTGATAAAAGGTTTGGTAAGATCGTACAGTTGGAGGATGTATTCGAATTGAATTTGATACTGTCACCAGAAAAAGTTCACTGACCCATGATTTTTTTTACACTGATGCTCATTTACGCATTATATAAGTTATAACCAAAGCAATGTTAATGAATAAATATTTTTACGAACGAAAATTGCCCGAACAGCACGACTGGTGTGCGGGGCTGTACACCGCACATCAGTAGTGGTGTCAGGACCCGTACACCAGTAGTGGTGTCAGGACCCGCACACCAGTAGTGGTGGCAGGTCCCGCACATCAGTAGTGGTGTCAGGTCCCGCACACCAGTAGTGGTGTCAGGACCCGCACATCAGAAGTGGTGTCAGGTCCCGCACACCAGTAGTGGTGTCAGAACCCGTACACCAGTAGTGGTGTCAGGACCCGCACACCAGTAGTGGTGACAGGTCCCGCACATCAGTAGTGGTGTACGGGCGCCAGCAAATGTTCGCCGACCTTCATTTTTATTCATAATTGTTGTAGTAAGAGTTCTGCATTTGTCTTAGTCACTACAACGGTTATTTATTCATAATCGTTGTAGTAAGAGTTCTGCATTTGTCTTAGTCACTACAACGATTATTTATTCATAATCGTTGTACTAAGAGTTCTGCATGTGCCATAGTCACTACAAAGATTATTTATTCATAATCGTTGTAGTAAGAGTTCTGCATTTGTCTTAGTCACTACAACGATTATCTATTCATAATCGTTGTAGTAAGAGTTCTGCATTTGTCTTAGTCACTACAAAGATTGTTTATTCATAATCGTTGTAGTCAGAGTTCTGCATGTGCTTTAGTCGCTCTAGGAACCCTATTCGGTAAACACGCCTACTCTAAGTGGAATGAAAGAATTGGAAACCAAATATAAATGCACTAAGAATAACAAAACTAAAAAATAGTTTAATTGCGACAATCACAACAATTTCTGAATAAATATTATTTGCATATTAGGTTGAATTTGTTATCAAACAGTGTTTATTCCCTTTACATGTATCACTGAAACATTGTTTCATATCATTTGACGAGTCGTGCGAAGTGGGGGCGGGCGAAGGGCTTAACATAACATCGAGAAAACTGGGTTTGATTTAAATCATGAGAGGTTATTCAATCATAAAAGAATGTCATCACTTTTACTTTCATTACCGAAAGGAGCCATGAACAATTACATACATGCAGTAAAGGGACTATATAACTATCAAATAATGAATCACCATGATGAACACAGATGATAGTGTTTTCAATCGGTATTACAATGATAACAGTAGACATAACGTCACATTTTTTGCGTTAGATGAGAGCCTTCTGATTTCAGTGGCTTGCTTAGTTTGTGTATGAATCGAATTCTTTACAGTCTACTAACATCTGATGTAATGAAATTACCAGTCGGACACGCTAGACCACTCGGCCGCCGTGGCCGAGTGGTTAGCGTGTCCGACTGCAGTGTTAGCCTCTGGTGCTGCTTGTCGCGAGTTCGAGCCTCGGCATGGACACGGCGGCATTGTGGTGGGGAGATTGAACGCCTCCCTCCTCTGTGTCAGCCTAACTTAGCCACCCTCCTAACTAGGGGGAAACGGCTGTATGTCTATGTCTATACATACCATTAAAAACAGTCTGGTCAGCATATGCTGTGTTTGCAAACTTCGCTATTGCGGTAAAAAAAAATTAAACAACAGAGTGGGAATGTTTTTTCTAGTTAATCGCCCTCATTGGCATACAAATAAATTTAGACTGTTAACTAATTTATAGGCTCATCCCAACAATCTTTACAATATAAGGTTACCCTGGGCTATGAGATTGAAACACGGCCCCTCTTCGTTATTGGATACCGGCCACACATTGCTGACTCGTTGATCTCAAAATGAAGACCCAAATGACATACACTTGTCAACATCACTTGGTCAAAAAATCTAATATGGGGACGAACTGCCGTCTGCTAAAATAAATACTTATGAGGGTTATAGGAAATACGCAAACAAGGGTTTCCCATCGTGTAACTTAAGCTAGGGTTGACAGGCTTACACTGTTTCTCGCGCAGTGCTGAAGACTCCAGCTTTATTAGAATGTCTGGATAGACATTGTGACATACATTTATATACATAAATATATCTGCTAGCTGAAGCTGATCATAACACCCCCCTTCCTTTATTTAAGGAAAGTGTCCTCACTTTCAACTCATGGTGTTTTTAGGCATGACTGAATATTATGAAATACATTGTGTTATATGATTGGTTGTGTTATTTGAATGTCATTTTAATGTCGAGAAAAAACCATTCTCTGAGCATGCGAAAACTTGCATTATACAGGATTTATGGCATGTATCGTACGGTTAGATCAATTGTGAAAAAAACTCGATCCAAGGGTTTTGCGAGTAGGTTGCATATTTGATTTTGCTGGGAATTGCTGTACACAAATTTTTATTGAACATTGATATTTTGCTTAAGGCGTACAACCATACTGCTGGACAATTCGCTGGACTGACCTTTACAACGTTTTGCCTGTTTGACAGGGGGCCACGGAAAGATGGGATAGAGACTGTCTACTAGTTTCATTGTATTATTTTTGCTCATTTCAGCGTATATTGGTTCAAGGTACCGTTGAACGAACATATGCAAAAAGGTAACAAAGCTTATGAGCTAATTATACAATACAGGAGACCATGACTTATGGACTAGTTGCCGTACACATTGTTATGGACATATTAAACATCACACGCAGGTGACAGGTTGTACCTCACACATCTTATAAATTATATATTTTCACCTCTACTATTAATGTATTCAGTAAACTGAGCTAGGATGCGCATCATTCTAATATTTGTGTTGGACACACTGCATTTCACGTTTGATCGAAAGACAATCATTCAAATTGTGGCCTTGATGTGTTATGTTTTTATTTATTTTTGTTAACGCGTGTTGGACGCATGTGTTGTAGTGTATTTTATTAGGCTATGTCAGTAAATTGGAGTTAACGGTTTGAATTCATGATGCCCGGTTCACTCTCTCGTATTCCCACGCCATGTCCCCCAGAGGTTAATATGGGCTGCCGTTTGCCTATTTTTCAAAGTATTTGTCTGTACAGTAACCACGACAAGACTAGGCCTTATGATATTCTGATCTTTATATACGTACGTGGAGTCAAGTGCCACTCAAACATACCTGGATTGGTTTTGCCTGCTTGTAGGTCAGTCCTTACCTCTCCAGAAAAGGACTGGTTGCTCGTTTTTTTAATATGAAAAAACTTAGACGGTTCACCGTTTTATTTTCCGCGTCTGACTGGAGTCAGTGATTGTCGCTTAGGAACGACTTGCCTTCGTCTCCCTTTATTTACCGAGCCATCGCATGATTTGTTTTGTCATTGATTTGAGTGTGGCTGGTGATGGTTTGTTCATTCATTCCTCTATTCACGCGTTCGTTCGTTTTACACTCACATATCGCATCAGTCCAACTTGCACATCACTTGCCTTTGCGTCTAACTCATCGCACGACGGACATTTCTAGAAATTACGGACAGTGGTGCTCCCACTTGAAACACCATCTTGACAATTGGACTATAATTTCCTGAAATTGAATTGCCGCATTCCGGCACAGACCTGAATGCTTCAAGACAATTTATCGACAACACATGGAATCGACCTTACATGAGATAATATTGAAATTTATAAAAGCACATCGTGTGTTTAGACATGTCACTTGACCAATTGGTTGGGGAAACTTGTATGAAATTATGAACTTTGCCACAAAACGAGACATTAAATCATTTTTGGGTGAATGGCCTAATGTCGGATTATTTTTACATCTATCGAGCTCTACCTCGCGTAAAAGTCTCATTTTGAATATCGGTAAATGATATGTGTTAGACATTTTTCAACGCGTGATTATATTTTCAGTGATCGACTAAATCTAAATTTTTATCAGCAGTTGTATACGTTCAATTGACACATAAATTGCTTATATACTACAAAAGAGAACTTATATACTACACCGGTGAACCACGGGCTGATTTTAATTAATTATCTAATAATGTATTTGCTTGAATTTTTCATCCATTTGCTGAGATATTTTTTATTTTTTGTAAAATAAATATATATATGTATATTTTGCTATATATCAGGATTCGCTTATCGCCACCGCGATCCATTTTTTTTAGTTATTTGCATGATGACAATCCTGACGAATAATGCAGGAAGGACATGTTGAATAATTTACGCGCACCCAATTTGAATTCACTTCAAAATGAATTTGGACTTATTTGCAGATAATTTTCAGAATATCGAAATATTTAAAAGTTTTGTGTGGCAACCGTAATTGCTTTTATCTAATTTTCCCTTCTTACGGGAGGAAGGCCTATCGCAATATACCACATTTGATTTGATGGGCTTCTTAATTAACTTCTCATGTTTATAAATTACTTACAGTTCTTTGTTTTTTTCTCAAGAAGTTAAGTAGCGTTTCGAAGGGGCCTCATGATCCTCTATGCGTCGTGTGGAATCCTGTCAGCCAGCTGGTCGTAGCCTTTGTCCGTTTGTACAGACCGTCCTGGCAGAGAGGGTCCGTTCTGTGATGTGGCTGTCCTTTGTCGGCCTGCCAGGAATTGACAAACGGCCGTCCAAGTGCGTTCTCGGTTGCAATGCCAAGGATAGCCAGGTTGCCGTGCTGACAGATATAAGGGCTCACAGCTCTGTGCTGGCAGCGCAGGCAGCAGGATGGACTGCCCACACGTCATCGTCTCTAATCGACCCTTTTGTTGGACTACCCGCTGTGCAGGTCTGCCGTTGAAGTTCATCCCCGCTTGTTGTTTTGTTTATTTTGGTAGCATAGGGCACGAGAGGTGCGGCAAGGGTCAAGTGTCTCAATGAAAGAGTGTGTAAGGGGACTTGAAGCAATTTGGTTTGAAGTGATGATTTAATTTGTGTTGCAGTGATTAATTTAATTTTAATTTGTCTGCTTCAAAATCCCGCACCGCTGCTACCAGTGTTATATAACTTTTGTTTAAGGTTGTTAAAATACGTTAAAGGTTGAGAAGGTACGAATAATACACCTGTCATTAATTTCTATTATTTTGAATTATGAGCATAGTAACAGGTCAAAAGGTTAATTCTCAAGCGAGCATGATTATTGATTATGATATTAACAGACACAACAGAACAAAAGTGTATTGTGTAGATAATCAAATTGAACAGTAAAATGAACAAAACGAGATAAACAATGTAAAAAGGAGAAAACGTGTTGAGTGTAGATATCAAATAGCAGAACAGTTAAGGAAAATCAATGTTAAAGCAAGATTGTAATCACAAAAAAAACACCCTGTAGGAACATACAAAAACGATACATCTGAATGCTGAGGAATTATTACACGCATCTAAGTATGAAAGTATTTATCACGTATTATCTTGCGAAGTATCACACAAAGTTAATAACAGCCTATGGAATGACCTAATGCCGGAGTTGCTGTTCTAATGGGGCTTACCTCCTCCCAAGCTTTTCTGTTACAAAGTGTAAAGATTCATTCAAATCAACACCCAACTACTGAAATATTGGAGGGCCTTGCTTTTATGTGTATGAAATGATACTCCAATAAGAGAACCCCTCCAATGTTTGGTCACTCTGAGGGAACGTGTTATTCCAAATCCCTGATCCTCATTGTCATAAAAATAAATTTAGGCCGTTAACTAATTTATAGGCTCCTCCCAACAATCTTCACAATATAAGGTTACCTTGGGCTATGAGAGTGAAACACGGCCCCTCTTCAATATAGGATCCCGGCCACACATGCTGACTTGTTGATTTGAACAGGATGACCCAAATGACATACACTTGTCAACGTCTCTCGGTCAAGAAATCTAATATGGGGACGAACTGCAGTTTGCTAAAATAAACTCTTTTGAGGATGATAGGAAATACGCAAAACAAGAGTTTTCCATCGTGTAACTTAAGCTAGGGTTGACAGACTTACACTGTTTCTCGCGCAATGCTAAAGACTCCAGCTTTACGAGAATGTCTGGATAGACATTGTGACGTACATATATACATAAATATATCTGCTAGCTGAGGCTGATCATAACATGATGACCTCTTTGCATCAATGTCTTGAGAGCCGAGTTGCACTCAGCGACTGATGATAACCTCTTTGCATCGACGTCTTGAGAGCCGAGTTGCACTCAGCGACTGATGATGACTTCTTTGCATCAATGTCTTGAGAGCCGAGTTGCACTCAGCGACTGATGATGACCTCTTTGCATCAATGTCTGGAGAGTCGAGTTGCACTCAGCGACTGATGATGATCGCTTTGCATCGATGTCTTGAGAGCCGAGTTGCACTCAGCGACTGATGATGACATCTTTGCATCAATGTCTTGAGAGCCGAGTTGTACTCAACGACTGATGACCTCTTTGCATCAATGTCTTGAGAGCCGAGTTGCACTCAATGACTGATGATGACCCCTTTGCATCGATGACTGGAGAGCCGAGTTGCACTCAATGACTGATGATGACCTCTTTGCATCAATGTCTGGAGAGCCGAGTTACACTCAGCAGCGACTGATGATGACCTCTTTGCATCAATGTCCTGAGAGCCGAGTAAATCGGTTCACTCTTTTCTGAAGTAAACTCAATATCGAGCAGTGAAAGTTTGAATTCATAATGCACCAATAAAAATAATTGAGACGCACAATGTAAAAAGATTTCTTCTTTTTGGTTTATGCAAGAAGAGGACCCCATTTTGGTGTTGAAATTTTGTACATTTTCCAGCATATCTTCAAAAATTCCTTGGTGCTTACTTTATTGAATCTCGCTCTAATCTAATCTAGACGGTGGGAGGAGATACCGTCGACAATATGGCTTCGCTTATCAGTACGTGGCGACCGGTGCTGCCCAAAATACGATAACTAAATTCCTTTACACGAGTAGTTTGTCTAACTTTTCCTCGTGGAACTGGATCAATGTAATGATAGATGTGTTTAACTACTTTGTGTTGCCTAGGTATGATTGCAACACATGTTGAAGGTTGAGGAATAAAAACACCGTCGTTATTTTCCAGGCACTTATGTTATCAATTGAAAAAAAAAGGGATAATGCCCATAAATGACCGTTATACGACATTTCGATTTGTTATTTTGTCATTTATAACTATGAGGAAATCATAATTTCTGTGAAAAATTGCTGACTTGTCCTATTCATATGGAGTTGGTTCTTGCAAGTTAGAATCAGTAAAGATGTTTAAATTGCTTACGTGCATTTATTGAATGATTGCCATCGCAATTTCTAATAATGATCCATTCCCTGACAGACGACATTCAGTGAATACTAGTGAGAGATGTCGAGTGCACCCGCTCCTGGTCAGGTGAGACAAAAACCAACCCCAATTAACATAGTTGAGAAAATAACATGAAAACCTAGGCCATTATAATCCAAGAAAGGAAATTGAATTAAAAATATGCAAAACATATTTTAGTAGAACCAAATATTGCTATTAGATATGTGAATTCGATTCTGTTTTCTTCCTCATCAGGCGCCGTATCTTGTAATCATGTTACCATGGCTACTCTTCACCGCCTCCATTGCTGGGGCCATACCCGCTAAAATCTCCACTGCTCTCGACGAACATGGCCTGGAAAGCCTGGGAAGTTCCGGTGGTTCCTCTTTTGCCATCGAACAGGAAAGCTTCAGAAATGGACGATTTCTTCGCCCGAGTCGACTAACCAATAAATATTTCAATGGGATTAGCGCTCGTGATAAACAGCAAGTTGATGATTACGAGTTGAATGAGATTGGGGACACCGACAAGGCAGAATTTAGAAATGAGAACAATTCCATCAGAGAGAGAGTTGTCTTAACCAAAACCGAATACAACAAGTTGATGAAGAAATTCGACTACGGGAAAATACCTAAAAAAGGAATCACCTACCAGTACAAACCCTCCTCTTACCTAGATTTACCAAGGTCGTTTATCAGGTTCGATGAAATCCTCGCAACTAAGGACACCGACAAATTTATTTTGCTGGATGAGGACCCGGACTCTGAACACGAGGGGTCACCCACAGAGAGTCCTCCAGTAGCCTATCTTGAAGACTCGCTGCGAGACCTGATCGTACATCTTTTGGAGCCAAATCTCTTTCTGAAGGTACCCGCGTCAGCTTGGATTCCCGGTCAAAACCCTCGCTCAAGCATCAAGTTCTCCGAAGTAGAAGTTCTGGATGGAGAACGACATCCGGGTAACGCCAGGGTTCTGAGCCTATCTGTGCTGGATCCAGTGTTGAGTCAGATAGAGGTGTTTGGAGGACCGAACAGTCGCTCAGTGTTCGACTCCCCGCTGTCACCGGAAACAAGAATAAGGTGAGTCGAACCTTAACCCGAGAACCAATGGTGATACTACTATAACTTTTAGCTAATTGGGTAGTTCGAATCCTATAATTTGATGCTTAATGTTTGACCGCATGAGGTGAAACCCTTCTTATCGTTGAGTATATCTGAAAATAGGATCAGTTCTAAGTACTCTGTTTACACAGGATTACAACAGTACCCAGATATTTAAATTTGAATCTTTATTTGATGGAACACAAACACATTCACTCGAGTAATAATTCTTAAACGAGTAGTTGTCAGAATGTTAATTAAAATTAAATGTTGATTTATTGGAGTTGTTATCTATTTTTGTTTGATTATAAATTCCGTCTTGTATTTCCTTCACTGAAAAAAAATCAGTGCTTACTGGTAGCACTCATGAGTGTGAAGGTGTGATGGTCCCAATGATGATATATTCAAGTGTGTTGAACCACGTCTAAAATCAGTGCTTACTGGTAGCACACATGAGTGTGAAGGTGTGGTGTTCCCAATGATGATATATTCAAGTGTGTTGAACCACGTCTAAAATCAGTGAGTACTGGTAGCACACATGAGCGTGAAGTTGTGGTGGTCCCAATGATGATATATTCAAGTGTGTTGAACCACGTCTAAAATCAGTGCTTACTGGTAGCACACATGAGTGTGAAGGTGTGGTGGTCCCAATGATGATATATTCAAGTGTGTTGAACCACGTCTAAAATCAGTGCTTACTGGTAGCACACATGAGTGTGAAGGTGTGGTGGTCCCAATGATGATATATTCAAGTGTGTTGAACCACGTCTAAAATCAGTGAGTACTGGTAGCACACATGAGTGTGAAGTTGTTGTGGTCCCAATGATGATATATTCAAGTGTGTTGAACCACGTCTAAAATCAGTGCTTACAGGTAGCACTCATGAGTGTGAAGGTGTGGTGGTCCCAATGATGATATATTCAAGTGTGTTGAACCACGTCTAAAATTAGTGCTTACTGGTAGCACACATGAGTGTGAAGGTGTGGTGGTCCCAATGATGATATATTCAAGTGTGTTGAACCACGTCTAAAATCAGTGCTTACTGGTAGCACACATGAGTGTGAAGGTGTGGTGGTCCCAATGATGATATATTCAAGTGTGTTGAACCACGTCTAAAATCAGTGCTTACTGGTAGCACACATGAGTGTGAAGTTGTGGTGGTCCCAATGATGATATATTCAAGTGTGTTGAACCACGTCTAAAATCAGTGCTTACTGGTAGCACTCATGAGTGTGAAGGTGTGGTGGTCCCAATGATGATATATTCAAGTGTGTTGAACCACGTCTAAAGTCAGTGCTTACTGGTAGCCCACATGAGTATGAAGGTGTAGTGGTCCCAATGATGATATATTCAAGTGTGTTGAACCACGTCAAAGTGAGTTACAATAGAACATATCGTTTAACTTCCTCATGGGTAAATATTTTTTGAACAAAATGTAAAATACGCTGGCTATTGCATTTTAGCGATATACTTCGAAGTTCTATGAAAATTCAATTATGTAATCTTTCATTAGCGAGTGCTTAAGTCTGCTGTCAAAGGGCCATCCTGCATGTACTGTTTGAGTTTGCGTATTGCTATGCTATGACTCAAATGTTATTCATTGGTGGAGACTTCGTCCGATATCTTGAAAAGCAGACGTGAATTAAATCGTTGCCACGGCAAGTTAAGGTACTTTGTTTCCAGGCATACAAACAGAACAAACCACACCTGGCCTGACTACGCGCGCCAAATTTTACAATGTATTACCCACGGCAAAAATAATCAAGACACGATTGAAAATGTACTTGATAAGGATGTACCAAGAGAGTTGCATACAGCGCTGGCCCAACATAGGCCGAACTTGCAGTAACGAATTTGACAAAGCGATGGGCAGATGTATCTAGATACTCTACTTCTCCTCAACACTTGTTACAGACGATGCAATATTTCTACATGCGAGTATTTTTTTTATTCCGTTTACATGTAACAAGTTGCTCTTCTCTGGCATTAATTTTTTTGTAGTATGTGCTATTTGTCTGGTAATTGCTAACATTGATCATTTTGTGTTCTTTGCACAGCTTGGATCAGGTACCCATCAAGCGGATACTTGATGAAGCGACGAGCAGTCAGCACTTGGCGCGAACTAAAGAGCTGCCTGCTGAGGTTAAAACGGATGACGTAAATCCTGAAGCCGTGTTATTTGAAGATAAGCATAGCCGTTCAGCCTCACTTGACTCTTCTGGTCGTAAAATCGACTTGCCCGTTGTAACAGAAGAAACTGTTATTCCTTTAACTCATGAGTACAATTCTAGCCTGGAGAAGAATGTGATGAGTGATCTAGCAGAAAGTGATAAAGAGAAGGACGTGTCGACATCAGGCATGACGGACCCATATGCCCATTATGAAGAGCAAGATCACTTATTGCTAAACATATCTAAAGCAGACAAGCCATCGGATGGTGAGCCTTTGTTCGTTTATTCTAAACATGATGAAGTTAACTCTGTTTCAATTGATCAGAGTCCTCCTCCAGAAAGATTTGACGGACTTCGAAACGAAGTGAACAAGCAAGAGCAGACGAGCGATGAGATGTCCGTAAACCAACCTCAAACGAGACCAAGGAGAGCCCTCAACCTGTTTCGGTTTTCGGGTGAGAGTGGAAGAAAGTATTTAGAAGGTCTCCCAGTTGGTCCTCTACCACCACCGAGTAACTACACTCCAACCTACGGCATCAGGAATGCAACAATAGACCCAGAAAGGAAACGACAAAGATTCAATCATTTGGTTATGAACATGGACGTGAGTTCAGACTACCTCATGACTCCATTCCTCATCCCTGCTGCTAAGTCATCGGATTCACTTGCTAACCTGATGGAGTACACCATGCCCACGCTGCCACCTCTTATTGCTCCAAGCGATCTACCCATGCTCTTCACGATTCCGCCAGTTGAAGAATGGTTTCCGGCCATAAATACTTCGGCTCCTCCTTTCAATTGGACTTTGCCTAAAGCGGCAAAGATGACCTCTCTGCCAGGGCTTAACTTGACTTCTTTGCCAGGGCTAGACTTGAGTTCTTTATCAATGCTAAACTTGAGTTCCCTACCAGGGCTAGACTTGAGTTCACTCCCAGGGCTAAACTTGAGTTCTTTACCAGGGCTAAGCTTGAGTTCTTTACCAGGGCTAAACTTGAGTTCTCTCCCAGGGCTAAACTTGAGTTTGCTGCCAACGCTGAATGTAAGTTCTCTACGAGGACTGAATTTTGGCTCTCCGTCTGGTCTAAATCTTTCTTCTCTACCTGGCCTCAATATAACATCTTTACCGAGCCTCAATCTAACATATTTTGGAGACACAGATAATCCAATCATTTCTGGCCTTTCAAACATCGACAATTTATTTGCTTCGTCTGTTGATGTGCAAAACAGTATGTTAGACACTCCAGACGTATTTGCAGATTTGAGAAACAAACTTTTGAGTCTTGGCACACCATCCATTCTAAATGTTTCAGCAAGTGATTTATCAAATATTCCTGTTATGGATTTGGTTGATGCGAACAAAAACATTTTTTTCCAAAATTTGTCTATAAATCATCAAACACTACTGAACACTTCAAGTGACAACCAGTTGACAAGCTCAATGGGGAATATTGCTTCAGTTTTCGGCCCTTCAACACAACCAGGCCCTACAACCTTCCTAAACGCCTTGGATCCTGAACTACCTACGAGTTCGTCAGGACTTCGAAACGTTTTTGGAATAAGTAATCCAAGCCTGTTCAATATTAAACCGTCAATTATAGATTCCATTCCACCAAACGTGAACATTTCTTCTTTGTTTTCTCTCGCTGGTGCGTTTTCACCCATGAATGCATTGAACAATGAGACACCGACAGTATCCAACGTCATCAGTTCCCTTTTTCAAGAAATGAACCCGGCGATGAAGGGCAAGTTGCAGAACCTTTTCAATAGTTCCACAACGACAGATGAGTCAAGCATTTTTTCTTTAATTTCAAGAGCAGTTGGGAATGCGACCGCGATGCCTGAGAATATTACTGATATTTTCAATTTTTTCACTCAGACTGCTGAAATGACGACAAGCAATCCTATAATTTTTTCAAATATTTTTGTACAAAACGCCACACCGGAAACAGTAACTTTTTCGGACGTTTTCAACATCACTCCATTGTCTGAAATAACGACACCCAGCCCCTTCAATTTGTCTAATATTTTCTTACAATCAACGCAAGAAAGCACAACTATACCAAATATATTTGGATTTTCGGTTCAACCATCATCAACATCGACGCCAAATCCTTGGAGCCTGACCAACGTGTTTTCTGTAGTTCAAGAAACTACAGAACCAAATCCATGGAATCTGTTCACCCTGTCAATGGAAAAAAAGCATCCAAAACCTTGGAACATTTCCAACTGGATTCCAGCGAAGGGAGAAGAAGCAACAGTTACAACTTCTCGAGGCTTTGCAAGCCTATTTTCTCCTATAACGGAAACAACAACACCGAGCGCATGGAACTTCAACAACCTATTTTCTCAGACAACTGAAGCCACACCGCAGAATCCCTGGAATCAATTCACATTTCCCCAATCTATTGAAACAACTGCAGCATCAAACCCGTTCAACTTGTTTGAAGAAACAACTCGCAGTCCAATAAACGCATTCAACTTGTTGAACAGTCCTCCAGAAGTTTCAACACGAAGTTCGCTGGATTTACAAAATGCGTTTTACCGACCAACTGAAACAGCGACTCAAAATCCATGGAATTTGTTCAACGCATTTACACAAACCACCGAAGAAACGACTTCCAATCCATTTAATTTCTTGAATCTGTTTAAGGTTAAACAGCTTGCGCCTACACCAAGGCCATTACTTCCATCAAATTTCGTTGGTATCGGTGGTATGTCTAACCAAAACATGGCTAACAACATAGATGAAATAACCGAATTCTTCCGACGCTCAGGAATGGCAGTTAATAAAGGTAATTTTGCTGTGAATGAAATAAATTCGAATCCCTTGTTGATACCGAGGAGTTATTTGCCTCCTCCACACTCTGAGATTGCAGCCCAGGACAACTTAATCTCAAGTGCATCATTTGCGCCAACTCCTTTCGTTACAAACATCAGACAAGCTACTAATCCAAACAAAATTTCCCATGAGGGAACAGTCAATGAACGTCCTGCATCATCAGTGTCAGATTATTCGAACATTATGCCCATTGTGTCGTCAATTATGGGTAACCCATCTCACCTTCCAAATGTTCCTAACTACATACAGGGTCTGAGTCTAGATACGATATTAGCAATGGTACCGAACCTGAATCCCAACTTAATTCCCTCCTTTCTTCCGCTCATCAAAAATAACTTAAACACTACCAGTTTACCTGCAACACCGATTCCTTTGTTCACTGGACTTAGAGATACAGATGAAAACTCTGCAGTTAACAATGCCAACGAAATGAGTAGTTCATCAAACGATGAGCCGAACTCGCTCACAACATTTGAGCAGAGTTTCCTTAATTTATTTGCTCCGAATAAAAGTGCTAGTGAAGACAGTGCAGTGACATCAGATTTCATCACGCCACCCCCATTGTTCCCCAGCCTCGGGAACAATAGGAGAAGTGACACGTCATCGTGGACCCCTCTCCTCGGGCCTGATAGTAATAAAGAAGACGCTACGTTCAAACACAATGCAAACGATCCATTGACTATTGAGCCTGCAAAGCCTGTCCTTGTATTCTCATTGAATGATGATGAGGCACCACCAGCCAGCAAATCTGCGGTGACAGTCAACTTCAACAAGATATGGAGGAACGAACCTGGAAAATTGATTACTTCCAGCGGCTTAAGTCTCCCTCAGTTCCGTAATCCGTTTGGCAGGTCTTTAGAGGAAATTGCCCATACTGGAACTAACCTTTGGACACCTTCTCAGGGACCACTTCCAAATATTCCTCAAGAAATGATTGAAAATTTAATAGCTACTTCGGGAGTTTCAAATGATTTACTGGAAAATGTTTTTCGCGCGATGAGGTCGGCGGATTTCACCGACAGTTCGTCGAATACATCCACATCCAATAATTCTGTCTTTCCAACATTACCTACATTTGTCTTTCCAACCTTCCCACCCATAGAAATTGCACCACCTACCACCGGTCAACCATCTCTCTTCCGCTACGATCAGACAACCACTACTACAACCCCCCCACCTTTCACTCTGTTCCCACCTCTGTTCTTTCCAACTACCAGCGCCCCTCCAACACAGAACAAATCAACGGACGATGACTTCACTCGGTTCCTCCAGGATCAAGCCACCAAGATGAGCCAGTTCTTCGAACAAATGTCAGATTTTAGCGTGGAGGCGGTTACCCACTTGAAAGACGCCGGCACCGTAGTGGATTCTCTGGGATCTGCTGCCTCACGCACCATCCATGCACTTGTAGACATCGCCCAAGTTCTTGAACCTGTTACCAATATGATCAGTAGGAAGATTCAAATGGTAGACACCGAACGAACAAAGAGCCAACAACAACAACCGTCACAACAACAAGGTTCCTCTCTGTATGTGAGGAATGTCATCCAGTAATCATTAGTGGAACTTTCGTTTCGACTTTGATATAGATCAGTTGTAGATTGTAAACACAATTAAACATGTTACTCACACTTTACGAAATAAGAGGCAGCCATCTAGCATTGAATTAATCGATGCGTTGAGGTAAATAACAGTTTCACTAACTACTGATAATATCAAGATAGTCAATCTTCAAACATACACCAGCTTATATATTTTAATTCCGCTGTGTGTTTATATTCTGCTTGGGACGATTTTAGAATGTGTGTGAAGAATATCGATAGGTTACGATTGTCATCGTTGAATAACGGCGCCGCGGGAGCCGCAACCTTCTTCCCTGTGTTTTTGTTGTGGATTTTTTCAATCTACTATGCATAACAATGATCATGCTGGAAACATTATAAGCATTACATTTTGTAGGTAGGAATATATCATTCGTAATTATTGTTGATTGTTTAATATCCTGCCATGAAAAGTGGACCAAAATTAGAGCAATGTACTTAGAGAGTAGTCTCTATCAGTATGTCAGATAGCTGTAGAATATTGGTCAAGAAATAATGCTTCACAGGCATGTGAAACAAACTAAAAATTATGGGTTTAGTGAGCCGACAATGACGCTC
>SDVV010010155.1:0-16380 GCA_016164225.1 Gammarus roeselii
ATATACACATATTTGCTAGAAAATAATATATTGCCGTGAAATAGATTCAATGACATGGACTACCTTCTAAACCGAAAGTGGACACAATGTGACTACGTTGACAAAATGAAACTAAGTGGACAAAATGAAACTAAGTGGACAAAATGAGCCTCAGTGGACAAAATTAGACAAAGTGGACCAAATCAGATTCAGTGGGCCAAATTATACAAAGTTGACCATATTAGAATCAGTGGACCGAATGAGACTTAGTGGTTAAAATGGTATTGTCTGACATCTCACCTGTTCTTTATCTACATATGCCCTCAACTCTTCCATTACGAACCACCCCATCTAGATAACAACAACGACTCAGAGTACACATGCAGTAAAAAAACGCATAATGCCATGCAAAAATACTAACACCCGAATGTCGGTAACCTGTGCTAGGCAGAATGCAAAAGGAGTGTAAGAGAGTGCGCAAGATTTGCTTGGTAGACAGGAAAACCGCAGGGAGTAGAATAAATTACATAATACGGCCTGACAGCTACAGAGTTGCTGTAATAGTAGCATGGATAACTGTGCTGTAATTATGGCACGCATGTTTCTATCGTGTTCATTTATTAGACGTTAGAATCTCGTAAGTGAATTCATACATGATACCATCATTTTGAAGTGTTATCAGACGACAAATAATTTTTATTTGGAATTCTTCAGATGACAAGTAATTAGGAAAAAATGTCTTGTTATGATTTTGGTTGATGGATTTTTCTGTTTTGCAAATCTCAAACCCAACGAAAGTTGCGGTCAGTTGTAAATAAATGAGCAACGTAGAACGGTGCCTCCTTTGACTCTATCTTCTGGACCCTAAATGGTGAATATCCCAATGTTGACCAACGTAGTAACGGAAGGATTCATTTTCGAAATGTTGAAACAATCATGAATAATAAATGCGAATCTTGAAATCATGCTTCATACATTACAAATTTATATTGAATAGAATCAGTAATTGACGGTTAAATTGTGATAGTTATTTCATTCATTCATGGAAACCAAAAAGTTATTTTAAGGTTGGTAGAAATGTGTAATGTCAATCGGAACAATGTTACGAAACAATTGGATACCAATAACTATTTCGAGGACATATTACCATAAACAAAGAAAATATATTACGGCTTTCTTACATAAATAAGCACATCTCAGCAATGATCATGTATAACCACATCTCTGCGATGATCACGCGAAAACACATTTCTGCGGTTATCATGGAAAAGCACATCTCTGCGATGATCACCGATAAGCTCATCTTGCGATGATCATGGATAAGCACATCTCTGCGATTATCACGGATAAGCACATCTCTGCGATGCTCACGGATAAGCCCATCTTTGCGATGATCATGGACAAGCCCATCTCTGCGATGATCACCTATAAGCCCAACTCTGCGATGATCATGGATAAGCACATCTCTGCGATGATCACGGATAAGCACATCTCTGCGATGCTCACGGATAAGCCCATCTCTGCGATGGTCATGTATAACCACATCTAAGCGATGATCAAGGAAAAGCACATCTCTGCGATGCTCATGGATGTTAGTGTCAAACTGTAGTTTTTTTTTATGCCCTTAATACACAAATACGCATTACACAATGAAACACGTTGATGATATCTTTACTACGTTTAACTTACTTTGTTTGGCGGGGCTTCCATGATACGAAGAAGGCGATTGTATTTGTCTCGTCACTAACACGGTCATAAACTGTGCTAGTTGCTATCACTATGCTACAACTGTGTCATGTCTAACTGGCAGGGTTAGTTACCTGACTATTGCTACAATAAAACTCAATTATTCTAGTCACCATTGATCAGTCACGAGACGAGGCATCCGATAACTCCAGGTCCTGGGGCACCAAAATTGATGCTTGACACTAGACTGATGATTGTTCGATCTACACTGACTCGGCCCGGAGGCAAGGGGTTGGTACCTTCACAAGCCCTGAGGACCTAGCGTCATAAATGCACACTTCGGAAATCCAGGAGATTCAAGTAGAACTAACGGTTTACTTCAGCTCAATGAAAACTATCACTTAGGTTTTTCTGGCATGATTAAAACAATACCATACCATAGAAATGACTCATTTCAATGCTATTGGGCTCAGAATGATTTACTAACGAAATATGGAACTAGTTTTACTTAATCTCTTACTATGCGAAGGAAACCAACCAGACCAGCATGTGGCGGGAAGCTCGTATATAGAAGAAGAGAGGGGAGGGGAGAGGTCACGTGACCGACTCACTCACTTCCAATCCTAAGCTCCAGAAGCTTCTACCACATGCTAGCTTAGTTGACCCAAACCATGTCCATAATTTCAGGTTACACCCCCTTAAGTGGAATGTGGGAGTTAATCTCCTACACACTCCACCGCAATAGGGAAGCGTATTTGACACTACTGAGTGACTATTCGCTATCTAGCTACTAGGGCTGCAGCGCTTCGAGGCCTGGCAGCGCCTGGCTCGCAAATATATGTTTTCCTCGTCAGAGGGGGCTCGACCACACTTGTTCCCTTGTCCTTCTTCCGCATCGGGCAGGGGAGCCTGATTTGGTTCCGGCAACTCGTGAGAAGCCTCCGAAAATTCTGTTGTTTGTACTCCTAATGAATAGAGCAGAACTAACGGTCGACTGACTATCCCACCGCGTGTTTTCAATTTCACGCTTCTTACATGACAATCCTTGCCTTCGTGGAGCTCGATAACCCAGCCCAGGCTCCATAATAGCCTGGGGTCTTCGTCGTGGATCTGGACTATGTCACCCACCTTGTGTGCGATGATTTCTCTGGCCTCTACGACGCTATGCCGAAGAATGGTCAAGTAATCGTTTCTAAACTTCGTTTGGAAACGGTGCAGAATCTTTTGGATGCTTCTCTGGCGGCGTGAGAGGAGTTCCTCTTCCGGATCAGGCGTTGCGACAGGAATCTTGTATAGACGATATCCGAGCCTCAGCTGTGATAGTGTCAGTGGTTGATAGTCATCAACCGAGTCTGAGATAGATGTTAGCGGACGGTCGTTGAGGTCCGCTTCTATCTCACAAAGTACGGTGTGCAGTTCGTCTTCTGTTACCATAGCTCTGTGTAACGTTTTCTGAAGACACAGCTTGACCATCTCCACTATCCCATCAAAGAAGCCTCCGAGCCTAGGGGCCTAACGGGGGTTGAAATGCCACTTGCATTTATTTTGATTCAAGGTATTCGGTACGCTATGATGTTCCTTCCAAGATTGTTGGATCTTGGCGGAACTCACAAAGTTTGATCCGTTATCACTGATCAACATTTGGGGATAGGAACGACGAGCGGAGAATCTTTGACGGGTTCTTAGGAATGCTCCTGCAGATAGGTCCTTGGCAACTTCCAGGTCGACCGCTCGAGTGGATGCACAGGTGTACAAGACGATGTACCTTTTGCCAACTCGAGTCCCTTCCTTAACATAAAGGGAACCGGCATAGTCAACACCAGTTACCGCAAAAGAACGTGACTGACTAACTCTATAACTTGGTAGTGGAGGGGTTGGTGGTCCGCGAAAATGCATCCCACGTTCCCGTCTACACTGCATGCAATTCCTAATTACGGTTATGACTCTCTGTCTTACCCATGGTATCCACCACTTTTGACGTAGGCTGGCCACGACATAGTTTATTCCCATGTGGTGTCTTGTACTTTGACTCTCTTCAATGATCATGTCGGTGGTCCGATGCTTGGCAGGTAGTAGGACTGGATATTTTAGAGATTCCTCCACCTCAGCTTCGGTGAGTCTACTTAGCACTACTAATTAGTCACCTCGGAGCGTTAGGTTGAGTAGCTTTATCAAAGGATTGGATCCCCTGGAACTGGGATTGCGAATGAATTGTATCTAATCCGAATTAACTTTTTGCTGAAGTGCTTTGACTTAGTTCTTAGCCCATTCCATCTCCTAGAGAGTCAGACTCATCAACTTACCATGTTTTTTACCCATACACTTACTATTTACCTTGAACTTTAACTTACCACTTGAATTACCATTTACCCTGCCATTTGTGTTGGCATTTACCTTAATCTTTAGGCACTCAATGAATTTCTTCACCCAACCAAGAGAATTTATCAACTTCTTGAAGGTGTAACATTTGTTTGCCATTGCAAGAAGGAAGGACTCTACAGAGGTGATCTCTTCTGTTTTATTTAGTGTTACTGTGTGCACTTGAATTGGAAAGTTTTCCCACTCCTGAAGTTCCACTATGTTCTTGGGTCCATGCCACCACAGGTGACTTGACATGACTTTCCTCGGGCTTACTGTAAGCCTTGAGGGGCTTGCAGAGTGTTCCAACCCAAGGCAACTTGACTGTCTGACCACGTGTGAATGGTTTCAGTGTTGATTTCCTTTTCATAAGCCTCACATACATATCTGGTCATCCATGCTCCAAGTAGTGCGCAGTCAATCCCAATTGGTGAAGAAAACATTTTTTCAGGTGCAATCCGACCCTTTGCCATCAACAGTGTTGCTTTACACCATACACAACGGCTCCATATGCTACTGTGGAGGCATCTACAAATGTGCGTAGGGTCATGACTTACCAATTTCTGCGTTGCGTTTGATGAGTATGTCACCCATCATTAAGAACTTTTCCATTTCCCATTTCACTTCAATAGCTTCCGGAAGATCATTATCCCTACTCACCTCTGATTGCTAAATTTCCTTCATTATGAATTTAGCTTTGATGGTGATGGGGGTCATTAATTCAAGAGGATCAAACTGTGCGGCTAGACCACGCAAGATGGTTCTCTTAGTTGACTTAACTGATTCAAGTTCTTTTGGAGCTACTGTTAAGGCGTCCTGGACTGTGAATCATATGAGTCCTAGGCCAGGAACAGTGGGTCTGACATCTGACTCATCTTCCATTTTTTTGATCATTTTGAGCTCTGGGTCATTTGTTGCCCATTCCATGAGGTTGAGCCCGGCTTCACCTAAGATTTCCTTGGATGAACCATGGAATTCTTTTAACTACGTATTTGTTGATGCAGTGATCAAGAGATTATCCACATAGATATTCATCTTGATTTTATCAGTAATGTCCCTTTGCCAACCATACTTTTCAAAGTAGTGGTCAATGGTTGCATTAAGGACACATTGGGAGCAGGCTGCTCCAAAAAGAATGACCTTGAAGCGATAGGTGTCTATGGGACTGTCAGCTTCCTTGAGATCTCTAGGTCATAGAAACTTAGTATAATACATGTCCTGCACATCCAAACCTATCATCATGCATGTCTTTGCATTGTCAGAACAGGCGGCTAGCGACCCCAATCTGAACCGCATCAACATTTGAGGTAACTCAGGGACCATGGATGGTCCAGGATAGAAACCATCATTTAGACTTACTGCATTAATGTGTGGTTTAGCTAAACAATCAAATACCACACGCAGGGGTGTTTTATGAGAATCCTTTTTTATTGAATGGTGTGGAAGGTGATGACAAACATCCATTGGCTTCATGTTACTAACCTTTTCGATGAAACCTCTCTGCAACTGTTCTTGCATTACGACCGTCATAGTGCTTCAAGAGTTCAGGTTTTGACCTCAAACCCTTGAGATTACTTACCAGTCTTCCCTGGGCCAAACGATAATTGATTGGCAGTGTGGGATGAGATGCCTTCCACAGCAATCTAGCTAATACCTACCCCCAGTGAATCAAATGCTTCTGTTGAAAAGCTCTTGGGCTGCTTTTTCATCTAGGTGAGCTTCCTCTGGCGATATCCCGATGTCGTCTAGCTTAACCGTTAGTTCTGTTTGGATCTCCTGGATTTCCGAAGTGTGCATTTATGACGCTAGGTCCTCAGGGCTTGTAAAGGTACCAACCACTTGCCTCCGGGCCGAGTCGGTGTAGATCGAACAATCATCGGTTTAGTGTCAAGCATCACTTTTGGTGCCCCAGGACCTTCAATGGAGGTATCGGATACCTCGTCTCGTTACTGAACAATGGTGACTAGAATATATTAGGGTTTTATTGTAGCAATAGTCAGTAAACTAACCCTGCCAGTTAGACATGACGCAGTTGTAGCATAGTGATAGCAACTAGCACAGTTTATGACCGTGTTAGTGACGAGACAAATACAATCGCCTTCTTCGTATCATGGAAACCCCACCAAACAAAGTAAGTTAGAGGTAGTAAAGATATCATCAACGTGTTTCGTAGTGTATTGCATATTTGTGTTTTAAGGGCATGAAAAACCCTTCACAAACTATTGCCAGCGTCCACACAATCCAAGTGATGCAGTAATATTTGTTTAGTTCTGATTACATCATACATTTTGGAAAAAAAAAAATCCCTACTGGAAACTGAATTTGGATGAGATGCGACCTTGTGAATGTTTTGAAACCAATGCTGATCCTTTATAAAGCAAAATCACTCTATCATTTGTCGACTAATCGTTGATAAGGAATACCAGGGGCAAGTAAAATTGTATGAGATGAAACTCCTTCTGGTAAATCTCTCAATTCAGTAAACTAAGATCGACACTATTACGTTAGTTCCACTTTCATCATTAATGAGGAACAACGTACCAGAGACCCCAGAATCAGTTTTTTTACGTTGTGTCTCGATCTCCCTGCAAATAGATCGTATGTTTTTAGTATTTAAATGCATAGACCTGTTTCCTCCAGACCTTGAAAAAACCGCCACATTTACTTTCATATTTTAAAATGTAGTCCCTATACACAACTATCGGAAACGAAACACGACAAAACCCCATTCCTGGCGTCTTTATCACATATATTAAAATATGTTTCTTCTGTCAAGCGCCTAAGATGTTTTCGATAAATAATTTTGGTAAGCTACTATAGAAGGACTACCGCTCTCAAAACCGGAAAAATATGTGCATCGAAGGGCCATAAAATACCTCAACCGGTCATGCCTCTCGATTCGAGAACGTTGTTTTTGCCTTGGACCTAACCGAGAATATTTATGGCTCGAGTATAAATTGTCACCGTTGGAAGCGGGCTGGTTGGACACCAGTAACTGAGGGTCATACACAACCTAACAAAAGACGCGTCTAGGAAATAAATGCCGGTACTTAGGAAAATAGGATATCTCATGACAATATTTCAAGAGCACCATTTACCAGGGCAAGTAACAGAGCATCCAAAGGGGCGAGAAAAATACATTTCAAAATTGTGTAAATAATATATAATGAAATGATTTGGGTTTTTGGCCAACAATTCACGGCAATTTGAAGCTATCAAAATTCATAATTGATAACCAAGAATAATTCAATATCCAGTACCTTGTCTCACTCTTCCATTCGTACAGAAACGGA
This sequence comes from Gammarus roeselii, assembly GCA_016164225.1. NCBI lineage: Eukaryota > Metazoa > Arthropoda > Malacostraca > Amphipoda > Gammaridae > Gammarus > Gammarus roeselii. The sequence goes on from SDVV010010155.1 coordinate 7,317, forward strand.
AGAGTGAGTTAACGAGCACTGCGTGGAATAAAACTGACCTGGTTGTATTTAGATAGGTTCTGTTTGCTCTTCTAAAACATACATGGTAGAAGGAAGATAGGCACTGTTCGCTTATCTAAAACAAACCTGGTAGTAGGAAGATAGTTATTGTTTGCTCATTTGAAACAGGCGTAGAGGTAGGAAGATAGGTACTGTTTGCTCATCTTAAACAGACATGGTAATAGGAAGATAGGTACTGATTGCTGATCTAGAACAGACATGGTAGTAGGAAGATAGGTACTGTTCGCTCATTTAAAAACGACATGGTAGTAGGAAGATAGGTACTGTTTGGTCATCTAAAACCGACAAGTTGGTAGGAAGATAGGTACTATTTGCTCATCTAAAACAGACATGGTGGTTGGAAGATAGGTACTGTTTGCTCAGACATGGTGGTAGAAAGACAGGTCCTGTTTGCTCATCTAGAACAGACATGGTAGTAAGAAGATAGGTGTTGTTTGGCTACATAAAATGGACATGGTAGTTGGATGATAAGTACTTTCTGCCCATCTAAAACAGACATGATAGTAGGCAAATGTATTAGGAAGGGAGATTGTGACCTAAACCATGCTAGGATTCCCTTACTATCTCGTGTTCGAAGGTAGTCGGTTTGTTTAAAATGTGTTCATTATGAAACAAGCAAAAAAGTCTCGGAAAATTTACATTCATGGCTTTCATACCAGGTAAGTACTGAAAGCTGGAGAGCTGTCATGTGCTTTATAATGAAAACACTGCTCGGCACTAAGACTTGCTTGTAAAATAAGCTCCAAAATCTACGGTGAAAGCTCGAGACAGCTCGCCTGAATTCTTCTTTGGTAAGGCCTTGGGCGCTGCATCACATAATCTCCATATTGATGAGGGTTGGCGAGGCTCCAAAACCTCAAATTTTGATGATTGGCATGTGACATAGGCATAAAAAAACGAACACGGGATTGAAAAGATGCGAAGAAAATTTGTTATTCTCCCCGAGTTTGATGTTAAATATCTGCATGAACTTTATTTTCAACGCTGTTGGCAAGAAAGTCTTACTGGTTAGCATCACTAAGAGGCAAGATGTGTTCAATATGTTCCAGACAAGCAACATATTTGACCAAAAACCATAAATAATAACGATAATGCGCAGTATCATATCAATTATTCACTGATCAAATGCTATTTAAATACACACTGTTTAACAGACACGTATTATGAAAGAAGGCAGGTTCAAAATGATTTCTATATTATAATAGAATTAACGTTTTTATCCACCCGGCTTATTTTTTAAGCCACCATCCTATTCGTATAACAATTTTTCAATTTTGTTTAACTTTAGGACAATCGAAAATATCTCACAAAATAGCCTTGCCATTTTGTATTTGTGGAAATAGTCACAGAATATGGAAATTCTTCAACGGTATATTCAAACTTAATTTAGGCAACCTTTCTTGAATTTAGGTTGACTTAAATCACTCATGTTTATCCGAAGAATATGGCATAACAAAGTTCCGTTGAAAAAAAATTAGGTTTCAAAAATTGAATACATAATCATTGAAATGATAATGATCACAGAGGGTAAAAAGTAGAAAATTCTAGTTAAATGCTCGTGTATACAAACCTGTTAGGAGCAATAATTTATTTATAATCCAAAATGAGTATTAAAGATTAATTTCAATGGAAATATTTTTCTTCTTTTTTATCAATCCAATACACTGTATACATACGTCATCAAACCTAGTATGACGACTTCTTCCACTGGTCGATAGAGACGACACAAATATTATAATATTAACACATTAAGAATGTGAGCCCTTTACAATTAAGAAATATATCAGCCTGCATACATAAATTATCTATACTATTCGAAAGTAATTAACTGATCGGCTTACCAAACGGCTTGGTCAAAAGTCAATTTTATGATTAGACGGGAAGTTTTTGAAGCATGAATACCAAACCAATTCTTTGGAGAGAAATTTGTATTTCATCACATCAGCGCTGCACGTTCCTTCTGGAGTCTCATACGCCACCTTTGCTAGCGTTGATTGCATGCAGCGTGAAGTGAAGAGCGTCACCAATAAGAGTCTTCTGGAGTCGCAGGTAACACCTTTGCTAGCGTTGATTGCATGTATCGTGAAGTGACGAGCGTCGCCAATGAGAGTCTTCTGGAGTCGCAGGTAACACCTTCTGCTCGCATTGATTGCATGCAACGTGAAGCGACAAGCGTCGCCAATAAGAGTCTTCTGGAGTCGCAGGTAACACCTTCTGCTCGCATTGATTGCATGCAACGTGAAGCGACAAACGTCGCCAATAAGGGTCTTCTGGAGTCGCAGGTAACACCTTTGCTAGCATTGATTGCATGCAACGTGAAGCGACGAGCGTCGCCAATAAGAGTCTTCTGGAGTCGCAGGTAACACCTTTGCTAGCGTTGATTGCATGCAGCGTGAAGAGACGAGCGTCGCCAATAAGAGTCTTCTGGAGTCGCAGGTAACACCTTTGCTAGCGTTGATTGCATGCAGCGTGAAGCGACAAGCGTCGCCAATAAGAGTCTTCTGCAGTCGCAGGTAACACCTTTGCTAGCGTTGATTGCATGTATCGTGAAGAGACGAGCGTCGCCAATAAGAGTCTTCTGGAGTCGCAGGTAACACCTTTGCTAGCATTGATTGCATGCAGCGTGAAGCGACAAGCGTCGCCAATAAGAGTCTTCTGGAGTCGCAGGTAACACCTTTGCTAGCGTTGATTGCATGCAACGTGAAGCGACAAGCGTCGCCAATAAGAGTCTTCTGGAGTCGCAGGTAACACCTTCTGCTCGCATTGATTGGTTGCAACGTGAAGCGACAAGGGTCGCCAATAAGAGCCTTCTGGAGTCGCAGGTAACACCTTCTGCTCGCATTGATTGCATGCAACGTGAAGCGACAAGCGTCGCCAATAAGAGTCTTCTGGAGTCGCAGGTAACACCTTTGCTAGCGTTGATTGCATGCAACGTGAAGCAACAAGCGTTGCCAATAAGAGTCTTCTGGAGTCGCAGGTTACACCTATGCTAGCGTTGATTGCATGCAGCGTGAAGCGACAACTGTCGCCAATAAGAGTCTTCTGGAGTCGTAGGTAACACCTTTGCTAGCGTTGATTACATGCAGCGTGAAGCGACAAGCGTCGTCAATAAGTCTTCTGGAGTCGCAGGTAACACCTTTGATAGCGTTGATTGCTTGCAACGTGAAGCGTCGTCAATAAGAGTCTTCTGGAGTCGCAGGTAACACCTTTGCTAGTATTGATTGCATACAACGCGAAGCGTCGTCAATAAGAGTCTTTTACTGCATTGACAGTATAGGGCATTTAACAAGTGTCGGGTGAGGGCGATGATAAATCTAGTAATTGGGAATAATATTGTATAATATTAATTTATTTTTAGCATACTTTCAGCGGCAATATGATACCAACAAAAAATTGAAAATAATTGGAATGTAATTTTGTCATTTTTTAGCCTTGAATGCGGCGATATGCTGTTTGAAAATATTGGTCAAACGGTCATGTAAATTTGTTCAGTTATATCCTTGAAAAGCTGCCATACACGAAAGAACATAATCTGACTAATATATTAAGACGATTTTGTGTGTCTTCCATCCTTCGGCGGCAATTTGCACCTCAAAAAAAATTATGCACATAATCAGATATTTTTTAAGACATTTTCTAATCGTCAATGCGGCGTAAAAATGTTTCTGCAGTCATGGTAGAATGATTTTATCTACAATTTTTGAAAACAGTCCATAATCAAAGGTGTGACGGCGAAAAGTTGAACTGGGATGTTACCGCGCAAGGGGTAGGGAAAAACAGGATCGAACTCCCAAATTGTTGGCATATTTATTACGTCTTTCCAAAAAGTCTTCTTTATTTGTTTATTTTTTCTATTACTGGTTGTGATATTTAGCTCTTTGAGTTCCTCATTTATTGGATTGCTGCAGTAATCACAAAAATTTACTCTCATTGGGCTATGTTGTCGTGAAGTACACCGATGACCATAATATTATAGAGAACACACGTATCTCTGTGACGGAACCACTAAAAAATCCACTCATGACAATACTATTCTGATCCCATTCGATGCATGAATTATCGTGAACCACGTCTATGTTCTTCCTGCATTCAAGTTACCATTAATCGGCTACGGGGGCAGGTCACGAATGGAAAAAAGGCAGTTAAAAATCTTGATCGTCGCCAGCCCATTGATGTGTCCGTTGCAATATATCTGGCAAGCAAGGTGACGGAGAGGCAGACTGTGACTGCTGACACTACGGTACTTCTGCACTCAACTCGAGGTGCTGGCTGCCTTTGCCGATCCTCCACATCGCTCGAAGAGATTTTATGTTTCTCCAACTCATTGTTAGCCACATACTTTCATCCACTCTCACGTTCTTTTAAAATACAGATAATTCAGCCACTCTCCTTTTTCTGCGGCGTATTTTTTTTAGATTATTAAATCTGACGTTTATTACGGAATATTACCATTGTTCACGAGTTAAGTATGATTGCTTATTAGCAAATTATGTTAGAGTGGATCATAAGGAGGAAAGTAAAGCAAAGCACGGACGGATGTTACAGCAAGATCAACATTATAAGAGTCAAGATGGATTGCCAATGATTTATATAACATTCAGTCATTGTGATTTTTTTGAATGAGGCAAGAATTTCTCTATATGTTTGAGACTTTCATCTCTAACACGTTCCTCACCCTTGCGTCATGCTTCTAGGGCTACCATTAGTAACACGTACGTTAAGACTGTTTCGTGTGTGTTCGACTTTCATCTGCATCACGTACCTGACGCCAGCCTCATGCGTTGTTTGCTTACACAATCAATACGCAATATTTTTAGGAACACAGTACTGCAATTCCCGCCCGTGCATCACCAGCCCCAACTTACCTTGAAGATTGAAATTATAGTTTCTCTTTATTTATGTTTCATCCCTGTCCCACAAATTGCCCTCAAATCTCCTGAAATGGGTGTTGGCCGCATACATAATATCCACGTAGGGGATTGATCGTCTCCAACGGCCAGCAACTGTAGCTACAAGCCGTCTTTCCGGACTAGGAGTATGTTGCATATTTGGTAGCAACATATAGCGAGTAATGACAAAGATTAAGAAGGCGTAAAATATTGGACGAACAAACGACAAGTTTCCGAACTAAAGGGAGGTACCCTAGCTTGTCGGGCCGTTCGTTCGCTGTTGCCATGTGTACTCTGTTGTAGAAGTTTATATGAAACACAATAATTATATTTAATGGATGAAGTGTTTGGTAGACTCGAGGTGCTATGGCGCCTCTGCTTGTGCTCTCATATGAAAGGTGTTCTCATTTGTTGGACTCCATCCTTTGTAGCGACATCGACCGCAGCATAAAACTTTAAGACCAACCGCTTCTGAACCCCTGATTTACAGCACCAATGACCAAAGCTTGCATGGCAAAGGGACATCAGGCTGGCGTGCCGGACCCGAATTTGGTGCTTGGGGATCACGAAACTATTGTAGCAACATAGGCAAGTAGAAAAAATGGCGTGCAATATTTAGCAATACGTAATACAACGGACTCAAACAATACGCTATGTTTTTTATACTAAAACTATATTAGCCGTGGAATATGAACAAACTTCAGGTCTTTTGTTATCCACGCTTCCATTTGGGCGATTGAAGCGCTCTGCAATTGGATAGTTGAATTTCTTACACAAATTCTTCAATGCAAAGGAACGCGCTCTTCAAATTCATAACCGCATTTACATTGTGTGTTCGGCAGATCCAAATACTTTCATTGTTTTTCTCTTTGGATCCAAACAACATTTTTAATGAGGAATACAAATCAGAAATATCAAATAAGATTTAGAGTTGATTTTTGATCTATGCATGTTCATTAGAGTATTAACAAACTATAATATTGTAATTTATCATTTGTTTCTTCAAATAAGAACCGGCGGTCCACTAGAGATAAGCTGCGGCAAATCCAAATTGAGCTTTCGTTTGCTTTAAATCAAATTGAATGTATGAAAATGAAGTTTCATGTATAATATTTACAAAATGAAAACCCATTGCCAAGCGATGGAAATAAAGGATTTTATAATAATAATAATAATAATGTTGGGGACCACCTCATGAAAATTTCTTCAAGTGACTTCTTCATGCAATCTAGCCGACCAATCAGATACAGACGTTGTCAATAGCCCTGTACTTCACTCCCCAGCCTGACCCCATTTCCCTTCACTACCGACATCTTTTGGGAGACCAAGGAGAAACACTTATGGCAAACAATTGTTAAAAAGCAAAATAGGAGTAGATTAGAATAAGTTAAATGCAACTTATTTAGTCTAATGAGGTCTGTGGGTAGGATTCAAGGCAAAATAATTCATATTAGCTTCAATTTTTTTGTATATTTTATGCCACATATGATTTTTCAGGTGAATCATTCTCTGTAGCTGGTGTAGTTGTTGTTGCCAGATGTTGCACTTCCGGAGGTCCTCCTGGAGAGGTTAGAGGAGCTTCGACTGCAAACAAAATTAGCACGTTGTCAAACACAAATCTTTGAATTTCCTGCTTGTAATAAACCGAACTCGTAGTTTGATGCTGTGCAACAAACTATTCCATTAAACTCTCTGAGGTGTTGGAGCAATTGCTCTGAGAATTCAATGTTTGTGTTAACTGCCACGTATAAAACACCTTCGGATGTATGCTGTTGGTTACTGAGGTAGTGATAGGTCCAAGAAGCTGTCAATGAGGAGGTCCGAACGAGTTCAGCCATTTTCAACGATTGAATGTGAGCACTACAACTATCAATATGGGTGGCCACCATCACTCCTCTGCAACGATGAGACAGCTACATCCATCGGTCCCTAAGGGGATGTGAGTCTATGGTCGACTGTCAATGAGGAAGGACATTTTTACATTCATTTGACCGTGATGATTCAGAGGTGAGTCAAGGGGTGGGTACTGTCAATCGATCAGTAATCTTTGCCACGCAGGTCTAAACGTTTGATCATAAATGACAAGTTCAATCACTTTTTACAGCACTTAGCTTATGACACATCTAATTGAAAAATTAATAAAGTTATTTTCCTACTAAATAATAATCCGTGTCCGAATTCATGGTTTCAATTACTTCGAAAAAGACGCAGGTACTTGGGATATGCAGAAGAAGTAATTTAGAACCTGTATTAAAGGTCCAGTAATAATTGAGGACCTATATTAAAGGTCCAGTAATAATTGAGGACCTGTAATAAAGGTCCAATGATAATTGAGGACCTGTAATTAAGGTCCAGTAATAATTGAGGACCTGTAATAAAGGTCCAGTAATAATTGAGGACCTGTAATAGAGGTCCAAAAATAATTGAGGACCTGTAATAAAGGTCCAGTAATAATTGAGGACCTGTAATAAAGGTCCAGTAAGAATTGAGGATCTGTAATAAAGGTCCAGTAATAATTGAGGACCTGTAATAAAGGTCCAGTAATAATTGACGACCTGTAATAAAGGTCCAGTAATATCACTGACAACGGACAAAAAAATACGGCAACATCATTTATATAGCCGATTTTGTACTTCGTTTGAAAAAAATATTTAGACTCGGTCATCCTATTCGTGAAATAGAACTGAAACCCGTCTCAAGATTGTTCCAAGAGGCTGGAGTATTAACCTTTTCGAAACTCTCATATGACTGTTCCAAGAGGCTGGAGTATTTATCGTTTCGAAACTCTCTTATGACTATTCCAAGCGGCTGGAGTATCTAGCTTTTCGAAAAGACTGTTCCAAGAGGCTGGAGTATTTATCGTTTCGAAACTCTCTTATGACTGTTCCAAGAGGCTGGAGTATCTAGCTTTCGAAAAGACTGTTCCAAGAGGCTGTAGTATTTAGCTTTTTTCCCGCACCGGTTGCATGCCTCGAGTGAGCGGACGGTTGAGCTGGTAGACTCATTAGTTTAGATGGCATCGTAAACTAACACTCAAGCTTGGAATTTAAATCATAATGGATAGCTGTTAGTAAAATAAAAACTAAAATTAGTCCCCAATATTATTAATATAATATGAACTTTATTTGATTAGACCATAATAAGAAGCTGTTGCTTAAAGCAAAACGTATAGTTTCAAATTCTCACATCTTTTACTTCATGAGGAATAAAGACGCTACATTCTGAGGCGTCTGGAGCTAATTATTGTCCTTACCAGAGAATTTACAACATTGCTAGTGACTTCATTAGAATATATTGAATTAAATCGAGGGGAATAATGCTGAAGTGTGTTATCATGCTGGAACCTTGTAATTACTGAAGAGATAGTGAGCAAGCAAGTATATAATCCCAGAAGGGAGGCATAAGGGGAAGAACGCAGAGATATCCTGTTATAGATCAACTATAACTAGGAGTTTTATTTTATCACTGAAAAAATTGTGTGCTGTCAACCTCCAGGTCCCTAAACGGGTCCCATTACAAGCAAAGGCTTTTGAAACACAATTCACTTATTTATTGGAAGATAAATGGACACGCGGCCGCCTCTCTGTTTCCCGTGTATTCAATGATTATGCATTTGAATCCTAATGGCGACCTTACGACATCTGCCTCGAGTGTCACTTTGTGAGTTCAATGACAGTGATCGTGATAAGGTTAGCATCATGGTGCCGCGTCATAGTGCCGCATCATAGTGCCGCATCATAGTGCCGCATCATAGTGCCGCATCATAGTGCCGCATCATAGTGCCGCATCGTAGACCAGCAACAACAGCATTGCCTGTATTATGTTGACAACATAAGGAGCTTTGTTTCTACATTTATTCCGGAAAAACACCCGAGTTTTGTTGTTTGCAAATTTTACAATTATTTTCTCTCCAAATCCTTTTGTCGCGAATATTCAGTTAAACAAAGAGAGTTATCCATCGTTCCAATCTCGACCCGCTCGACGTCAAACAATCGCTCTTTTGATTGGCCTCAGACCTCGCTGGTACAATGACGCTGTGGATTGTTTTTGAAGAGCTATTTGCATCTATGGTGCTTTTTCGAATGATCGACTTTCAAATTTTATATATATAAATA